>JAWPHD010012119.1:0-78372 GCA_037043455.1 Cyrtodaria siliqua
ACCAAGGTTCTTTTTCAGTTAAAAGATGTGTTGCTTTAAATACTTAGTAGTACTTTTATATATTCGTCTAAACCAACATGTTAAATACTATTTTATTCATGTTCTCAAAAACATTATCCCTCCATTGTGATTGTATATTGGCGGCACTGAGCTGACATGGACACCAAAGTAATCAAAAAGTAGTATTCGCTTCAGGTGGATAACAAGGAGATGTTGAATCAGGAAATCTATGGTCTTTTGTGCCACATTTTAGATTCCTATATAAACCTGGCCTTGAATTTACCAACCTTCTGGAGAATATTCTTATTTTTAGACTTAAAGACACATTTCCAACTGAATGTAGTCGTTAAAAAATCATGGATAGCATGCCTTTTTAACTGCTTACTTCTCGCTGACTGATTACCACAGAGACATTATATTGAGGCCCCATCACAGTTTTTTTCTTTCCTATTTACCTTAGTTTTTGATATAAAATATATTGTAACTAAAAACACTAGATTGTTTATTATGGGGAGCATATAGTCGCCGCTTTTTTCCGTCCGTGCGTCACACTTTTTGTCCGGAGCATAACTCAGAAAGTATGCTTGATTAAAGTTAGTGTGAATGATTAGGACAATGAGATGGTTGTGCAGTTCATAAGAACCATAACTCTAGCTTCTCTACTTTTTTAATAATCTCCCTTTTTAAAAAAATCTTATCCGGAACATAATAGAGTTCCGTACGGATTCATTTTGAATAAGGAAAGCACTCACGCTGTGTAACTTTCGGGATGCATCCATCGGTTCTACCGATTCTCTTGTTGTTATTATTAATATCAGAAAACAAACAACAACACACGAATAAGAAGTGATAATTTTACTGCACCGTATATTAATATTAGTTCCACCTATGGCCCATTATAAGGTTGTCCATACGGATTTGGTAACCACTGTCTACACTGTTCAACAACACAACTTTGGCAACAACAACACCTTCGACTCAGGTGATCAAAAACACTGACAGATGACAAATTTTTGAATTTTGAAGTCCCGATGAGTTTCTTGCAATTTCTTCTCTCTCCCCCCCCCCTCCCCCCCCCCCCCCCCCCCCCCCCCCCCAATAGAATAGGCTCGAAATGTGTCTTTAAGCCCAAGTATGCAACGTTTAATCACAACTTCTATATAGGTCAAAAGCATAAATGTTATGTTTAAATATGATAAATGCTAATACATATCATTAACAAGAGGCCCAAGAGGGCATGTGGACGCCCTACTGGCTATAACATCAATGAAGCAAGTGACTATCGTCATAGAGGCGAAATATAGCATTTTCAACTAAATCAAGAGCCATACTCCGCCATTACTGGTCCTATCTGGTTTTCGAACGTATCCAGTAGAGATAGTGTGGGGTGGGGGGGGGGGGGGGGGGGGGGCATTTCTCAGATCTCACATAAAGATTTCAGGTTCCTCTGGGACTCGAAGTCACAAGAGAGGGTGGGGGAGCATTTCTCAAATCTCACATAAAGATTCCAGCTCGAACTTACAAGAGCGTAGACCCCGACCCCAGCCGGCTCTTATGCCTATGTTTTGCCATATAATTCAACGATCAGCGACATAATTATGGTCCCAATTTCAAAACTGTGGGCGAAAGAAACGTAGATAAACATTGGAGCACCATCCGCATTGTTTTTGTTTATGGAAATAATTAATTTTACAACTAAGTGTGAGTGTGTAGTGTATGTGGAGAGAGACCCCCCCCCCCCCCCCCCCCTCCCCCCCGAACTTCAGAGATTGACTATAACCGAGAATAAAGTTAGTAATAATGTAAACAGAGTAACTGGATTAACACATTTTTGTTTCGATGTCAGAGACTAGATTGCTCTCAAGTTAACAGTAAATATTGCAGGCATATACAACCAATGAATTACTGTTGCATAATACAGTTTAATATACTAAATTAAACATGATTAAAGTTAAAACTTCATTTGTAAACAAAAGTCTGACTTTGATTGAATATGAAAATTGTTGTTTGTGCAGCATAAATCATTGTTTGGCTCAATAAATATCAATAAATAGCACTACATGTATTTATATATATAGACTTCTTTGCATATGAATTTCATGTTATATACATATGTATTCTTTTCATATTTATTACATATGTGTTCTTTTAATATGAAATACATATGTAGAATAAATATGTGGCACATATGTAAAACATATGAATTTCATACCTAGATATTTTTCCTGTGTATAGGATTGAATGTTGTTTAACGGCTCATCAACACAGTATAGGTTATTTAGAGCCGCCCCAGAGAGAGGGGAAGGATACATAGGAATCCGGGAACCTGCCCTACTCTTATTACCGAATAGATTCCTATGGTTCTTTAACGTGCTCGGAGGATAGACCGATACACGGGACCGCCCAAGAACACACCGACGGAACTCAGTGGCACCACGGAAGATTGAACCCGGGGCCTCCGGTTACAAATCCGCCGCGCTACCGACTGCGCCAGGCCAGCCCTCCTCATTCATAGAAAAAATACCCACTTTAGACTAGACACAGCGGACATTGCCCATGATTTCAAGGTGCGCGATCTAAGGCCATCCTGTTGTTTTCACAATGTTTTAAAATAAGTACTGATGGGAATTTTATGTCGACAACCCTTGATAAAATAGCCGTTTTTGCAAGTAATGTCCACAGGGCCTCTTGTTTATTTTTTTTATTATTAGTTATTTTAATTTCTTTTTTTCTCATAAGATACCTTGTTTTTTTTTGTCTTTAACTGGGAGCTTAGGGACCCTTGTTGGATTAGTTTTACATAGAGTTATAGGGAAGAACTTCAGAAATCTTCTATGAAACTACAGGAGATAAAGGTTTAATATTTTCTTTTTATTATCAGCTTATTGTCCTCTACCAAGTTTGTTCAAATGGTTACCCTGGAGTCGAATTTGGCCCTGTCCCCGGGGTCACATATTTTACATAGAAATGTACTATAGGGACAACTTAAAAAATCTATTTCTCTGAAACTGAAAGTGTCAGAGGTTTAATATGTTGTATTTACACTCAGCATTTAGTCCTCTACCAAGTTTGTTCAAATGGTGACCCTGGGTCACATGTCAAACTTGGTTTTGAGTTTTTTATATTAACGAAAGTTTGATTTGTTATAAAGCTAGCCTAACTTGAGCCAAATACATCCCTCCCCCTATATCTTGGTAACTGAAAACACTTCACAAAAATCTAGTTTGATTCTGCCATATTTGACACACAATCCTTCTATCCCCCACCCCAACCCTCCCGACCATGGACACCATAGAGCAATACAGGCCCTCTTTTTAGTTTGGCGTTTTATAAATCTATTTATAAGGTGTGTCCCATTCAGTCATGCTGTCGGCTAACATATATTAATTGAAATGTTACAGCTGAGTAGTAGTGGCTGTTACAGTTAAGAAGTTGGGTATAAGACATCAGCAATTGTTTTCAGCCTTTTGGGAATGGATATTTCTTGAACTTAAATGCCATGTCTAGTCCAACTATTGGTTGTTTGTATTTGAAAAAAAAAACAATGTACAGTGTGGCCCAAACATTTTATATATTCAAGCACCTATGTTATATCATCGACATTCATTTATAGCCTTGCCCGAGCTAAAAGCTACAATGTCGACGCTAGAACTATAGTCTAAAATGTATGTCGCTTACAAAACGTGAGTTGTAAAAATGAGAAAAAAACTATTAAAGAATTAAAATTATAAAGATAAATAAACAGACGAGAAGACAATCACTTAAAATAAACAATTTAAATAATACTAGCTCTATAATCCAGTTAACACAAATATAGAAAAGAAAAAAAACGCCCATCTGGGTCTTGAACACACGACCACCAATCTTACTCGTTCTAAATACTTTGAATCATATTATACGAGATTGTTTATTTGATATATTTTGTGTCTTTTCAGATGCGCGGTCAGTAGGAGCCCAGTCCGAATCCATTGTGTCGTGTAGAGAGGTCAGTTGTTGTTGGTTGCTCTGTGCCTTTGTGGGTAGAGGTTGTGGCAGCAGCTGTGGTTGTCCTGCCTTGTCCTTCTCACGATACGTCTGTCGGTATTGTTGAGAAAGCAGCTGTTGTGGTCCCGCGTTGTCCTCCTCACGGTATCTTTGGGGGTATCGTGAGGGCCGTTCCTGCTGTCCCTGCACCCCCAGGTATCATGCAGCTGCATGATATCCCTGTTCCAGCAGGAGTTAGGAGGTCCGGCAGGGTTTCCCGTCCTCCTGTTCGCTTTGGATACACTGGAACTCCAGTTGTCCGTCGTGGAAGGGCCGTTCTTCCCCAGGATCGCCCTCCTGTTCTTGCCCTTCTCCCAAGGAGGACTATCACTAGGATTGGTAGGATCTCCCATCCTCCTGTAAGGTTCTCTTATTAGAGGTATGGGTTGGGTGGTGTGGGTGGATGTGTGGACATGGGGGTGGTGGGGGTGAAATACTGTCAGAAAAAAACAAGCTCATAGGTCCCATCTAAACAACTCTGAAGATTATAATCAATAGCTAGGCTAGCTAGTGTTCGATATGCATTTAAATATATTATTCTAGTAGTGAATTTCAGTCGTAAATGTGTCCTGAAATAGCAAATTGGTGACCTGACCAATCCCTTCCCACATATACCCTCCTCATCCCCCACTCTTGTAATAGCAATATGGTGTGAATTATCCATGATCCTTTTCATAAGCATTTCTATAGCAAACAATAATTTAGTGGTTGTTTACGGTCTCGTCACCAACACTGTCAGCGATATTGTTCTTTGACTTGGATTTATTATTATAATGGGAAATGTAATGGGACCTTATACCCGAAGGTACTTAGTACTATGTAGCTTAGGCCGGGGAGAAAAATACCCGTGTTTCTGGTTACCCGACCGTCCCTATTTTTTGGCGCCGACCCTACAGTTTTTTATCATAAAAAAAATTAAAAAAAAAAAAAAAAAAAAAAAAAAAAAAAGATTTCCGTGTTATTTGTTGAAAACAAACATGTTTTAAGTATTCTTGAATTAAAACTTAATTAAGCCCCTAGCAAAGATGCTATATATATTAAAATAGAATCCAATTAGTTTTGACATCCATGAAAAAAAAAAAAAAGAAAAAAAAAAGAAAAGAAAAGAAAAAAATACCTACCTACCTACCCTAATTTTTTCAACCGAGTAACCAGAAACACAGGTATTATTCTTTCTGGCCTTAGCTGTCCAGAGGCCAGCGGACAGCTAAGCTTGTGATGGCATGTTATCTTGTCTTAACTCCATCAGTTTAAAGTTTTTGTGTTTAAATCTGTTATTCAGTATCTAATATGCTGGATCATACTATACACAAATCATTATTATATGGGTTAGAGTTAGTTATTAAGCTCAATTGGAAAAAATAGTTCTACATATGAATCTAACCTTGATGACCTTGACTTTCATAGTTCATTGACTTTTCAGTTTACTGTCATCTTTTTGCCATTTAAGTTTGTTTTTGATAAGTAACTAAATGCAATAAAGCACCCAAACTTGGAAGAAAGTTGTATATTGGGAAGTACATCTCATTTTGACATAGTGGTTCCACCTATGACCTTGACTTTCATTTTTATGGGCAGATAATTCTGTTAATGTTATGCTGTTGTGTTGAGCTCCAATCCCTGTTAGATCTGCAGATTTCTTGTTTACTAATGCTTTACATAATAATCCCTGCTAGACGAGATGTACGTATCTGCAGATTTCTTCTTTACCCATTTTTTACATAATAATAGTCCAATGCCTGCTAGGCAAGATGTATGTATCCGCAGATTTCTTGTTTACTCATTGTTGACATAATTATGTTAATGATTTATTTCGTTAATCATCATTTAAGTCATGTCTGATCTGTTATACATAATATTCTCATGATACATAATATTCTTGTTAATTTAAACAATATTTTATTCAAGAACTGAATGGGATTGGACAACAGGCAATGCCTATGTAAGACCTCTCTCCAATGCCTGCTAGGCAAGATGTATGTATCCGCAGATTTATTGTTTACTAATTGTTGACATAATTATGTTAATGATTTTGTTCATTAATCGTCATTTAAGTCACATCTGATCTGTTCAAAGAAAAGGATGCATGATGCATTTAAGTCATGTCTGATATGTTATACATAATATTCTCTTGAGGTTTTTATAGGAATTTTAAAACCTGGTCTTTGTGTTTTTCTAGGAAAAACCCCTCAACCATGATAGCACTAATAGTATACAGTTTGCTGTCGCAAACCAGCAAATGAAATATGCATATGATTTACTATCTATTGTCATGGAACACTAGTTGGAAAGGCAACAATCTGAAATGTATGTAATCCCGAAGAGGACCTCTCTTCATCTGAAATCAGGTACTAAATGAGACTACGATTGAATGGTTCTGGGGTGGACAGGGAGAACCTTCTTTCCCACCAAAATCAACATTAATGCCACTTCTGTTCTCTCAACTTTGGAAGTGACCTAAAATAACCTATATAATGTGTTGAGCTGGGTTTTTTTTTGGTTTTTTTCCGATCACCACTTGGGTGACCCGTTTATTCTCCCCGTAAATATGTGTGTGATGGGTCGGGGAGGACCATCCCACCGCACACCTTACAAATATAATGTTACAACTTAATAATGCATGCAGATTCATATGAGCACAAAGTACAAACATATTATCATTATTAATTAAAATGTAAATAAATAGTTATACTATATGTTGCAATAGATGCAGTTAATATTTTTATTATTAAGGGGAAGTATTTTAGATAGAATTTTTTTTAGTGAAGATCTAAGTTTTCTTACTCTGTATGCTAACCCCCATGCAGCCCCTCACAACAGGAAACGTATGAGCATTGATTAAAATGATATCAACTTTAAAAGTGATGCAGTCTTGGTTCAGCTAAATTGGCCTATGTAAACACATTTTATTCAGATATTATTACCTTTTATCCCATTATTTGGTGAATATTTCATACAGTGAATTACAAAATTTTACAAAAACTCATTTTGTAATAAGTTAATTTTAGGAAGGTTCGAAAATATCTTTGTATTTTTGCCAGTTTTGGTAGAAAGGTTCTAGATTGTTGTTCATAATGGCTATTTCTTTAAGTGTTTTATAACAGTACACAAGTCTGTTTTTGAAGGCTGCTATAGAGAGTGGTGTATTTAGGCGTTTAGAAGAAAATATATAGTACTTGATTTCAAGTATTACACTGAGATCAGCTGTAGACATATTATTACCAATGTTAAAAATAAATAACTCCTCAGTAAATGGAATTAAAACACTTTTAGTGTATAACCAATTATTTACTTGATGTAAAAAGTTCTGTGTATCAGGACAAGACCATAACAAATGGACCAATGTTTCTTCCTGGTGACAGGTGTGACATAAAGGGCTATCTATTGCATTTATGGTATGCAAGTATTTTCTTGTAGGTAAAATTCTATGGATAATTCTAAGTTGAAACCACTGTAATGTAGAACTAGAGGTTGATTTGAAAGGTGCCATATAAATTTCCTTCCATGTTTCTTGCTCTATGTTATAATTTTGTTCCCATTTAAGTTTAGAAGAAGGTTGTTCTGTACTTTTATTAAGTATATAGTAAAATTCTTTACTTCCTTTTGTTGTTTTTAAGAATGGTGTGATATTTAATGGCAGTGTTGGTTCGAATAATTTCTGAGTTATGTCCCTGTATGTTATCTTTTTGTTACCTGCCATGAATTTAATTGATGCTATAATTCCATTGAAAGTCATGCAATTTGTTTTAAGTTTATATAAGGTACTAAATGCATCCAAGGAATACAAATGTCCATCAGTGTTAAAAAGGTCATTTATAAGATAAATTCCCTTGTCATACCATTCTTTCATAAAGAAGGTTTTACCTCCTATAACCAAGTTTGTATTATAATATAGTGGACTTGCCAGAAAATGTTGATTTGTTGATATAGTATTATTTTCTATGATATTATAAAAAGCCTTTAAAACATCTCTCCAGAGCATGTTTTTCATTGTAACTAATTTTTGCTGTATGTACCTCTTTCCAAAACAACAAGTGATGGTGCTTCGCGAATATATCAAGTTCGTTCCAAAGTTTTAGAGATGACGGTAAGACTGAACTCGAAAACAATTCTGTTCTTCTAAGTAAAGTAACGAAGTTGGAACTGTTTCTCACGTTATAAGTATTCGATTCTGAAATAGTTGCGGGGAATATTTCATTCAAGTAACTCGGTACATCTCCATTTTTAAACTTATAGGTAAATATGTGTCTTCTATCGGACAGAGAGACCCAACCAATTTCAGTTAACAATATTTTTACAGAGACAGAACGAGTCAGGCCAGTAACTATTCGCGCGGCTTCATATTGTATTTTTCTAAATTATCTTTTTAAACAACTATTTTTACAACTATCCCATATTATAACCGCGTATTCTAAAATAGGGCGAAGGTAAGATTTATATATTTGATAAAGCGTTTGAGGTTTTAATTTAAATTTCATTAATTTCATTGAACTTAATAACATAGACGCAAATGTTGCAATATTTGAAATATGTTGATGTCATGACGCATCATGACTAAGGGTTACTCCTAGATGTTTATGATGGTCAACAAAGTTAAGTTGAGTATTTTCAAATATCAAAGACGGACGGTTTCTCTTTGCACGTGAAAAGTACAGGACTTCAGTTTTAGATGAATTACATTTTATTAGCTTTGCTTTGACCAATTCGATATTTTACGCAGGTCGTCATTAATTGTAGTTTCCATATAATCTATGTCGGATGTAGATACCGCAATAGAAATAGCCTTGTCGTACTAAGCAATGAATCAGCTATGTCGTTTATATAAATTAAAAATAATAACGGTCCCAGGACCGAGCCTTGGGGTACGCCGGCTTTTGGAGATTTTATTTTAGAAAAAGAAGAACCAACGAAAACTTTTTGTTTACGATCAGTTCTATAATTATTTATAAAATTTATAAGGTTGCCTGGCCAGCAGAGTTTATGGGATGACGAGTTGTCCATCGTCCGTCCGTCTGTTCGCCGGTCGTTAACTTTTGCCTTGTTAACATGATAGAGACTTCGTATTTAACCCTATCTTTACCAAACTTTGTCGGTGTATATATCTCACTGAAAGTGCGTTTGAAACTGGTCTCTCACCGCTGCGGGTTCGAATCTCACTGGAAGCTTGACTTGTAAGTCAGGAAATGTTGATTTTTGCGGATGGCTAGGTACATAGTTCTAGTACTACATAGCCCTTGACACCATTCAACTAACCGACCGACCGACCGATCAACCAACCAACCATCTGGCACAGAAATCAAGAACATATATTGTGACCTACATCAACACAACCTTTAGCATTGAATTTGCAATTACTGCACGTGAACTCATCAACAGAGTATATACCTAGTAGTAACTCGCATACAGTTACAGGCCGTAATATGCAAATTAACGTGTTGTTATTTTCGTTACCTTTATATTTACATATTTCCTGTTTAAAGTCATGAATTTCGACGTGTATGCCCACAATTAAAAAGAATGTGAAAGTGGGTGCGAAAGAATTGGAAAACGAACTTTAGAAAAAATACACTAGACTCGTTGGGGTGTGGGAGGGGCGCGCCACTACCACCCCATCCATTTCACCTCAATTAACACTCACCCCTTTCAAAAATGTTGTTGTACAAAATGTATTCATTAAAAATTATCAAAAGATACCTTTTTTTTTAAACATTTGATGAGCTTTTAAGAACAACCTAGTAATATTCTTTAGAATAAACTGATGTTTTCAACAATAATTCAGAGAACTACAATCTTTACAATCATGTATATCTGTGTCAAGTTTGCAATTCAAGTGACTGGTGTAATTTACAAACAACCTTTTCTTTTCATTCGCAACGTCATCATCAGAATCAACAACCGGTACAACCCGACGACCTGCCGATGTGGTTGAGGAATGTCAATTTTCTGTTGTTGTTGTTTTTGTTCATTGTTTTGTTATTTGCATTCATCCATCTTTCTAATGATTTAGTTTTATTTCATTTTCACTTTAATTATCTTTGCAAACCGTTGGATGATTTCACACTTTATGTAAATATCAATGGCAATTCTGAAGTGCTGAAATTAGCGTCTCAATTTATTTATCCAGTATCATCCTGCTTGCATTTAGTTGAATAACTTTTGAGTTTTCTCGTTGTTCGTCTTATTCTACCATTTTTAAATATGCTAGTGGTGCATTGTAATTAACAGTGCGGTGCATTGTAATTAACAGTGCGGTGCATTGTAATTAACAGTGCAAAAACAGTTGGAGTATTATACTTTATACTAGGCCACTCTTAAACTTATTTATTTTTATCTATATCGACCCTAATTCAAATTTTGGGTGGGTAGGTAGGCAAATATATATATATATATATTCTTTTTAAAAACTAAAAGTTAACAAAATAAATGCCATGTTTTAATTAATAAATGGAAATCAATACACATTTTTAAAACAGGAAATCCAAATGACCGTAATTATCTCACCTGAGGACCGTGTCCATTGTAGACACTTTCAACAGTAACAATTCAAGTGGGTGAGAAAAACAAAAGTCTGGTAAGTTAAGAGAAGATGTTTAATATGTTCCCTTACAAGACCATGTACAACTGTAACATCCAGATAAACACATGGTCACCATTCAAACATGCTTGTAGAGGACATAAGCTAATGCTAAATGCAATATATGAGAGCTCTGTAACATTGTGGTTTCAGAAAGGAAATAATTCTTTTTTTAAATAATAACAATCCCTGAAAATAGGTGAACTTCCCTTTTTTGTGGGGGGAAAACATTCAACATGTTTGATGTAGATAAGACAATAGCCTTTGTCTTTAAAATCTAAAAGATATTCACCTTCCAGAGAGCTATACTACTGTAATTTTCACATTTAAAAAAATGTGTAAAATGTCCTGAAAACAGGGACCAAATTAATCGTGGATAACTTCGTTGAGGACCAAGCATTTGCTTTTTGTGCCGGTACAATCTATTTGACACAATAGTTAAATTTAATTTAAAAACAAATTGTATCGCAACTAAATGTGTGAACCTTTAATACTGTTTACAGTTCACTGTAATAAAGCATGACATTTTACATAGCTATTTGTCTTTTCCTCATGTTTTTAAACTTTGTTTCTTCAATTGACATTTTCCCCCTCAAAATTGGGCAAAACATATATGTTGTGGCTTGAGACTCAGTAACGGCTATAAAAACAGTACCCCACCCCACTCCCACACCCACAAAAAATGTCTTAATTTGCTATAACTTGAAAATCATGAAACTGCACCCCAAAGTATATCGTTACACATGTCAAATAACTATGAATTTCATTTCGTGATAGTGATATTTCTATGCCCCATTTCCATAAAACTTGAACCTGCAACCTAACCGAGCTCATAACGTGAACAATATTTGACCTGTTCTTCTTTTTCTTCTTCTTCTTCTTCTTCTTCGTAATTGGCTTCGTGGGACTTCGCATGGCGGACAAGCTCAGCTACGTCTTCTGAACGATTTTAGTTTAAATCAAGATTAAAACTATATACATCCGGACTGTCGACTCTGGTGGAAAGCATGGCTGGCTGACAAGCCGGATCTAAACTCCTCTAATGTGGCTATGCAGGTTATGTCAAGGGGCAGCTGGTTCCAACCCCTGGTGGTTCTAGGGAAGAAGGAGTTTGTGTAGATGGTTCGTTCTTTCCTAAAATAATTTATGTTGCCTTCTGGTTCTGCTATCGCCCATCCTAAGGTAGTTTTCCTTGGTAATGTCTATTAGTCCGTGCTCGATCTTGTAGAGCATTAGCAGCCTGTTGGTACTGCGTCGTTTCTCGAGGCCTTTCCCACTGGAGCTCATGCAGCGTGATAGTGACGCAGACAGGCTTCCTGTCTGAGTAGTTGTTGCACACGTAATGAGCTGCTCTGCGTTGCACCTGCTCCAACGCCTTGATGTCTCCTTGGCGATGTGGTCCCAGGCCGTTGACTCGTACTCCATAGCAGGGCATACGATGGTGGTGTAGGTGGCAGCCTTCACAGGTTTGGTGCGTTCTCTGAAATTTCTTCGTAGGAAGCCCAAAATTCGGATGTCCTCGTTCACCGCATTGAAAATGTGTTGGCTCCAACTCAAGTTGCTTGTCAAGGTGACCCCTAGATATACTTGCTGGCATCGACAGTTTCAAGGGTAAGACTGTGTAGTACATATGAGGACCGGATTTGTCGCTTTCGGGTACTAGGCGAGATACGGATCACTGAGCACTTAGATGCGTTGAAGCTCATCTGCCATGTCTTCTCCCATTCTTCCAATGCGGCTATATCTTGTTGTAGTATAGGAAGCTGTCTTCAATGCTGTTGATGACTCTGAAAAACAAACTGTCATCTGCAAATAAACGGGTGCCTGAGAATTTTCATGAGTCAGGCAGGTTATTTATGAGGGCCAGAAACAAGAGAGGAACAAGAATATTCCCCTGGGGAACTCCAGAGTGCACGTTCGTCTGTGATGAGTGGGCACCTCCTAGTATGACCTTTTGCTTGCGGTTGCCAATGAATGCCTGAATCCACCTGTTGGAGTTGTTTCTCACCCCGTAGTAGTTGAGTTGAGTAGAAGTGTTGCATGCGGTACCTTGTCAAACGTCTTTGCGAAGTCTTACAGAATAACATCTACTTGTTGACCCTTTGCTAGCCTGGAAATAACTTCTTGAATGGTGACAATTAGTTGAGTTTCACAGGAGCGGCGCTTTCTGAACCCATGGTGGTTGTCTCGCAGTCTATTCTGTAGGGCGAAGTGGGCCATGATGTTGCTGTGAATGATATGTTTCAACAACTTGCATGTGATGGACGTCAGGTATACTGAGTGGTAGTTTGCCGCTTGATATTTATCTCCTTTTTGAATACTGGGTCTATCCAGGCATCCCTCCAGTATTGGGGAACTTCACATCTGTCGAGTGAGAATTGGTAGAGCTGGGTAAGTATAGGAGCAAGTCCGGTTGCAGCTACCGTTAAGATGAATGATGGGATCGAGTCTGGTCCTGTGGCGTTGTGGGGCTTTAGGACTATCCAGGCATCCCTCCAGTATTGGGGGACTCCACGTGTACATGTGTCGAGTGAGAATTGGTAGAGCTGGGTCAGTATAGCAGCACGTTTGGTTGCAGCTGCCTTTAGAATAAATGATGGGATCGAGTCTGGTCCTTTGGCGTTGTGGGGCTTTAGTCCTTTCAGAAGCTTTTGGACACCTTTCTATGTGACTTTAATATCTGGCATAGTATTGTGTGGGCTCTGTCCTTTATCAGGGGTGTTGCTGGCATCCCTCTTTCGTGAAGACAGATTCAAATTGCGCTTTCAGTATGTTGGCTTTGCTGGCTGTCGCTTTTCCTGAAACCGTCCTTGTTCTTGAGGGTTGATACGCCGGTAGATTCTTGGCCCTTGTTCTTAATAAATGACCAAAAACGTTTAGGGTTGTCTTTGTTGCTCCTGCTCACTTCTTCCATGTATCTATCCTTTGTGGACCCTTCTGGTTTCCCACTTCTGGTTTTCATGTTTATGAAACTTCACAAATAACTTCATGTTACCTCGAGAAATGTCGCTGCACCTGTCCAATAACTATGACTATCATTTCGGCAGAGTTATGCTCCTTTTAAAAATTTTTTAACCTACAACCTAACTGCGATCGTAACTGATCATAACTTGAAAAGTATTTTACCCATTTTCATGAAACTTCACAAATATTTTCTCCTTATCTCAAGGAAGGTAGTATTTCTTTTTTGGACACGTGTAACACGTGTCCAAAAAAGAAATACTACCATATCATTCCTTATTTTTAATAGTTTTATCTTTATATATTTACATTAATTTTTAATTACTACTTAATTTCTTCTCCTTTCATCGTTTTTTTTGCGCACAATATGACCTATTTATGTGTCGACGTGCCGTAAAACACCATACATTCATTGTGTCCAAAAAAATGACTTTCATTTTGGCAGAGTTATGCCCCTTTTCATAAAACTTTAACCTGCAGCCCAACCGAGATCATAACTGGCCATAACTTGAACATTATTTGACCTATGTTCATGAAACTTCATAAATATCTTCATGTCAACGAGTCAGGCACACTTTTTGCGTAGCATGGAAGTGAATACTGCCAGGGTGTGGAACTCTGCACGTGACAACAGCTAGACTGGTCTGAAACTGTATTGTTGACACTAACGATTTGTTTCCTGTTTGTTAAGTATGTTTTGAACCACTGCACCCACTCAACATGATCGACCGTATCAATATTCTTGCCAATCTATTATAACCATTCCTGTATATAAACCTCTGAACATTTTACTTTTAATGTGGTCAAGCAAATGTGTGAGACATGTACTCGTCAGAGGCCAGTTTCCGTCCAAGCCCAGTTTCCGTCATTCTCATTTAAAAAACGTTTTTACACTGCAAATTACTTACGCGATGTCACTTATTGTCAGACGTTTATAACTGAAAAGTAAATAAGCAGTACAAAAACGAAAGGGATTTCTCCGGAAAATGTATTTACTTCCTTAAGTGGCGTTTGGGATGCGCGCGCATACTGCCGCATAATAAACTATTAAAAAAATAACACCGTAATGACGTCATAATTTTATCACTCTTCGGTGGACGCAGTTAAAGCAGAAATTTGTCCTAAATCAACAAATCCGTTGTTGATATGTTTTTAATTATCAAATATCATTATAAATACGATGGTAACTATGCTATTGATGTATTTTTAGTGAAAATATGTTTTTAAAGATAAAAACCGAAAAGACGAACAGGCTATGCTAAAAAATTGAAAAAAAATCAAAGGGGGAAAACTCTTCCTCGTAAAACCGGAAGTGACGTCATTGGGAACAAAACGAAACCATTTGTACATAGGGAAAGCACGCAAAAACAGTATAGTGTGTGTGAAAATGTCGGAATTAAGCGACTATGATGCTGAGTCAGATGAAATGCCCATGATAAGAAAGTTGCACAATGTGCAACCTTACGATTTTGAGCCAGAATTCGTGTCTGAGGATGAAAATACCTCGGATTCATCAACCGATGGCGATGAGGAAGTTGAACGCGGTGCAGGTCATCGAAATTCTAAAAAGTCACCAGCAACGCTGCAATATCTCGGTACATTTACACTAAGCGCGAAATGCAGTATATTCCGAATGAATGGACATGGTCTAATACTTGTACATTAATACGAGCGTCAGATTATAAGGACTTTATTTTTGCCGAAAAATAGACATTGAAAAAATATATTTAGAGTCTAGTAAGTATAATTGATAAATAAATAAATGTAACAGCATCTAATTCCTATAGTATTCTATATACCATAAGTCCCCGCCGCCTCCAAAACAGTCTATAGTGGTGTATGAGATTCGGATTTGCAGTATGACACGCTCTCCACGTGCCGCCAAATAACAATATACCACACAGCGACTAATCAACTATTGCGGTGCCCTATTGAAGTACAGCCTAATCATGGTACAAACGTCGGTATATGACAAAATCACGCACCATTTAGGGAAACGTAGTTTTATGATATGCCTACATTTCCTGTATATTGCAATTCCGTGAGCGGTGCAATACCGCCGCGGCGAGCCGCGTATTGCACAAGACGGATATATGATGCGTGAGAAACTAGTTAGTTCATCGCGCACGAAGATGATCTAAATATTATAGTCAAATGTATTTTGAGCACGACATAATGTATTATGTACATGTAGAGATCGAAAAAACAGACCTAACAATTTTTTTATTTAGAATATAAAGTATATATATGCTTGTAAAGCACTTATTTTACTTACTGCATGAGGTAAAAGCCGTTATTGTTGTTGTTTTGCCATACAACATTACTGAACTAATATAATAGCTAGTAACATTATCAATTTTCTGCGTTTTAATAGACATCCATGAAACATTTTGTCATTATTTTCAAATCCAGAGACCGATATATAACTCTATATAAATCTATAACACTATTGGCAGAAGAAGGTGTATAATTTAAAACAAAACAAAAAAAAAATACTACAAAATATATATTGAAACAACGACAGTGTTTATTTCACCGAATTCATTTACATTCATATGCTAAACCTTTTTAGCGATCTTTTGAAAAAGACGGCTACATTATATTAGCGCCGTTCACGTAAGACGCGTGCATCTAATTCAACAGCTAAACAATCACGATGTACAGATCTAAGACTATATACCTTTCTACAATTTATCATACACATACCCGAGGAATTGCTAAGATAACTGAACAAAAACTTCTATCTTACCTCATTTAATAATTTCTTCCTCAACGCCGGTCGAATCGGCGAATAAAACTTGCTCGGAGACGGCGGGGCACTGGGTGCTGACGGTGTCATACCGAGAGCCGTTTTGTTACGAGAACAGGTCATGGTTATGCAGTGAGTATTTGTTTACATACACGTCTAACACACGCTGTGGACTGGAATAACATAACTGTGTACATGTAAAGGTAAGGGTATTTATGTGAAACATAAGCTGTTAATATTTACCAATTGTTAGAAAAACAAACATGTAACTATTTTGTAGTTGTTTTGGTTTTGTGTTTAATAAAAACAGACAATTTCTCTTTGAATGTGTGCTTTTATATAGTAAATTCATGATAAAAACAAGCATCCGTTATTAAATGTAATTATTTTGCTTAAACTTTCAGCTTTTGAAAACGAGTTCAACATATTTTTTTACTGTTCATTTTTTTGTTTGATTTTATGCTTTTATTCCTACAAAATTGCCTTTAATACTCGGTCGTGTTTATAAGAAATGAGTATAGGTTTTCTATCGAAGTCATTACATTGGGTATGCGTTTTCAACTGAAGGTGTATATGTTTTCTATTGAAGACGTCAACAGAATATGTCTAGGTGTTCTTCTGAAGCCATTAGATAATTATGAGTGCTGTTGATCTGTAACATTATTTGTTTAGTTATGTTTAAAAAATTAGGGAAAGATAATTCCTTCTCGTCTGTAAGTTTCACTTAAAAACAATTTGGTCTTGGTAACTTTTCTTCCAACTTTAGACTGGACGTGACTGCCTGTATATTTGAATGTATGATTCCTGGGATGCTGCAGTCCAGCGCGTAATTCTTTCTCTCTTCCTTTCATACATCCTTGTTTGGACACACACAATTTATCATGTTAATATCAGACTTTGTCATTGATTTCATGTCACTGTCTCCATGCTCAATTGCTCCTGAAAACACCTTATATCCTCCCATGAATCGCAGAAACTTAGATTTAAACAACGACTGTCCGACTGTCCAAAACTGTCTCACCTCAGGAGTGTACCTCATAAGCCGCACATCTTGTAGGCTTGAAAATTTTATGACATCTAGGAACAGTTGGGCCGCAATGTGCTTTACACTAAAATTTCCAGAGTCAATCAAATGAAAGAAATTCATCCATTCATGTAAACGACCACAATCGGCTAAATGAGCGGTAACAGACGGCAATAACGTTTTCAGTTGCTGAACCACCATTTGTACAGTTTGTGTGTCCGCCATTACGTCATCAGGCATGTCATTTGCATTTTCCATCAGTTCAGACTCCTCAATGTCGGGCTCTGAATCAGAATATAACACTGTGGTGTCCAACAGTTCTGATAAATCAGCAACTGAATCTGTTGCCTCAGTTGAAGCGATGGTTTCGACATGTTCTTGGTCGACTTCCAAATGTGAAAATAATTGACAATGAACTGATTTTGATGGTGTGTTGATTTTTTGAAGTTTTCGAACTGGGCTGTCGCTGGCTGAAGATTTGGTTGGTACTATCATTTTCTCAGATTGAGGATCAAAATTGATTTCTTTGCCGGTAACATTAGAACCCAACACATTATATGTCCTTTGGCGATTATTCCCGTCAGTTGATCTCCACATGTAGGACACCTTTTGTGCCGGGTGCTCCTCGACACAATGACGCACCATGTCTGTTATCATCTCAAATGTAGCGCAACAATAGCTGCACATAAGATTCTGAAAAAAGGAAAATCGACTTTGTAACAAAACACATACTACTTTGTTGTACTTCGTATGAAAACCTAGACACACTCTGTCAGAAACACAGACACAAAAAATGATGTAAATTGCCGATTTAAATAATGATTTCGTAATAACAGAAACATCTTATGGTAGCAGAAATGAATATTCACTAATATCACGACAAATGACTCTTTCTTTGCTTATTTTGTCTTACTTTTATACAGTTTTGCAAATAAACAAGGTTTTTTATGTAACACATGGTAATTAAACACTAATAAACACAAACAGATTTAAGAAAAAAACAAAATGATAGATATAGAGCATACACAAACATAACATACACATTAACTCACCATTTCTCTGTAAATATCCAAAGATCCTAAGCCGAAAAAGAGTAAAATACATTAAATATTTGTAAAACGATACTATTCCACTCTCTATGTGTAAACAAATAATCACTGCGAAACCATGACCTGTTCTCGTAACAAAACGGCTCTCGGTATGACACCGTCAGCACCCAGTGGGGTTAGGCACTTCTCATTTTTGTAGGAAAATATTGTTGGTATCGCTGTTGTTTTTAATCTGCATGGCCGTCTGTCCTTCAAACTCATTGAAAATGAAACCAAAGGATGGATTTCCCACGAATCCAACTCAAAGTGTTTACTACAAACTCGCGCGTCTTTCGAAGGTTCCCATTTTTTTTGACGCGACGGGCGATTTTCGTCGACAGCGGTCCACCCACAATTCAAATCGTAATCTATCATTAACCTGATTAGGAAAACGAAAAAAACTGATGTTATTAGATTGTCCTTTTTTATGCACACTTTGACACCCAGCTACAGCACAAGGCATTTTTAACACGTACCATAAAACTTAATCCTACATAGACAATACTATACAACTCAATGCGACACCGCTGATCGTTTGGTACCAATGACGTCACAGGATCACGTGACACTTACCTGTCTTCAAAAAGGGCGAAACTCAAGCGTGTGCGCTATGAGATAAAATTGCCTTCTGTGAGAAAACGGGACAACCAATAAGTGTAATATTTGAACAGATTGTATATTATATACATATATTTCAAAATATATGCTAAAAAAACACGCTAAATTTCACCTTTAAATAGACCGTGATTATATAGTTTCACCAAAGAGCAGCAACTCGTACAACCTGTATCTGTTCGATTTACATAGAGTTACCCATCTTTACAGTGTAAAATTGACGATTCCAGGCGCATTGTTATAACGATCGAGGTGACTGATGGAACAATGCAAACATACCATTTTTACAATGAAATTGTTAAATAGACTTGCAAACAAGTTTCTAATTCATAAAAGTTTACTGTATCTTGACCTAGTTGAATCTATCACTCGATAAAATACATGACGGAAACTTGGCTTGTAAAGAAAATGATTTCTCAGTTTTAGTCTATTTATAAACAGGTCACGTGCCACTTCGATAATTTATATAAAACAAAATTCTTTGGTATCAAATTTCCAGGAAGAGGTAACCTAATAGAAAATAGAGTAAAAATTGTCAGGACACATAGATTTGTCTGAAAAATTAGTTTATGTTTACATAAGTGACGGAAAGTGGCCCCCGACGAGTATATATGGCAACCAACAACTTACCGACGAGCACAATCATTTTCTATTCTTTCAAGTTCAAGGATATACAGTACCAATCTTATTAAATATAGCGATTTTACTGTATAATTTTGTTATGAACAACTTGAACAACCCTCTTGTACAATATGAGCTAAAAATAACGAGGCAGGTATTGCCTAAAAGTGACGTCACACTACACGATCGAGTGACCTCGTTCAGTGGGGCAGTGTTATCAAAACAAAAGTGTTGGAGTAAACGGTAAAGGTGGGGCCTTAAAGGTGTTGCAATTAACATGGCTACGGGACGGCGACCGCGCCGAGGTAGAAGTGCAGCTAGTTCGAGGCATATAGAGTTACGGACCGTCGAGGAGGAGGATCAATTTCGACAGGAGCTGGAACGGGTGAGACAAGTTTTAAAGAGTTTACCAAATCTGTCAATTATCCTGCATAACTATACTGACATTACTGTGCCACAGGTATTCGGCGCGTAATTTGGTCACTACTACCCCCCGCCCCCCACCACACCTCTACTACCTCTAATACCTTGAAACCGAAAGTAGGTAAATGTGCGTTACTCAAAGATCAGAATCCTCATGTTTCATAAAATAAATTAGTTAAAGCAGGGTAACTAATTTTACTTATTACACTTAATTATATTCCACAAGCAAATATGTATCGCAAAAGTATTTTACTGTTGATAATTGTTACGGCATAGTTAACATAATTAACAGAACTCTGCAAAATATTTTTTATTTCATTCATAAACCATAGGACCTACATATAGCCATGCCAAAAACAAGTAATTGAACAGTCGCTTATGTTGGGTTTTATTTGCATGTTGTTTATTGCAATCAAAAGATAAAGGGTTTCTCCAATAGTAATAATGCGGTACCCCGTGGCTAATTGGCTGTCCAAAGCAGGATGTTTGTTTAGATCAAAGAGGCCATAAATCACAAACACTGGCTGCGCGTGGTGCTGTTGACATCAGATATATACTATAATACTATAATTGTGTCCTATTTTAATTTGTGCATACGGCGAGGGTAAAAAAATAACTTCAGCTAACTGTTTTAATTTTCAATTTTATTTATATTTAGCATTTGTGAAACTAAACACATTACAAATAGACTACGTTCAGTCGGATTTGTCAAAAAAAAAAAAAAGAAGTCTGTTACATGCTTGTTTGTTATTTAAATCGAAATTACGTATTTCATGTCACATATTCCATCTGACTTGCAGATAAACGAACTTTTAAATCAATTTAAGAAACACAATAATTATGATCTTCGAATAATGTCAGGAACATCGACAATATTAGACTACCTACTTTCGGTTTCAAAATATCATAATTACAAATAAACACCACATTTAACACTGGCAAATTCAATATCTGACAGCTCATATTGATAACATAACTACAAACAGCTTTCCCACGTTATACATAATACATGTATACATAAAGTTGAAAATTAAAATATTACACAATATATAGATAATACTGTATATATATGATGTCAACACACCACAGGTTACAAGCCAGTGTTTGTGATTTATGGCCTCTTTGATCTAAACAAACATCCTCCTTTAGACAGCCAATTAGCCACGGGGTATCACATTATTACTATTGGAGAAACCCTTTATCTTTTGATTGCAATAAACAACATGCCATAAATTCAACATAAGCAACTGTTCAATTAATTGTTTTTGGCATAGCTATATATCTATGTAGGTCCTATGATTTATGAAATCTTATACTGTGTTAGGAATAACAATATATTGCAGAGTCCTGTTAATTATTTTACATAGTAATTGTCGTAACAGTTACCAACAGTAAATGACTCTTTGCAATACATATTCGTTTATGGAATATACTTTTATGAACATTATTTAAAGGAAAATTTATATACTTATGTTCAGTAGTGAATTTAAAACTCAGCATGCACAAGTATTGGACTCTCAAACTACTGGTAGAAAAGATTAATATGAACCGTTCCTGTTTACAAGAAAGTTATATATGTATTACTTACGTGTAATAAGTAAAGTAATTACTTTAAATAATTTACGAAACTCGAGGAGTATAATATTTGAGTAACCGTGGCGCACTTCTATATCTACTTTCAGTTTCAAGGTATCATTATAATGGCAACAAAAAAGCCATTTTACCCAGAAAAGGTCAATAGTCTGACAGTTTATATTACTAACACACCTAGAAACAGCACTCGCACGATATTTTTGCATGATACATTCTAAAATGTGTCTAAAACAAATAAACACTGTATATTCACTATACAGAGTTAGTGTTGAGACACCCTGAACTCGAAATCTCGCGAAAAACGAGAGCGAGATTTGATAATGGCAAAAGGGTGAATTGGCTGTTGATGAAACAGAAAAGGACATTGGAGTACATTTTACCAGTGAACTAATAATCAGATTATTAGTTCACTGATTTTACAAACACATTAAGAAATTCAAATGCATAACTGTTAATAAATCAAACAGTTTGATAAGGCTAAATTTTTCATTCTTGACAAGAAATTGTTTATACGGAGCTCTTATGCTTACGTCAGAGGCTTTGCTGTGCCTGAAATGATGTGTAATAGAAAGCACTCTCGGTAACCGGTCACCGTTGGTTCGCTGGAAGGTAGAACGTTGGTAACCAATTTGCCCGCGACTCTACACCATCGGTGGCCATTGGTAACCCAAAGTTAACCAACATGCCGATGGGAGAACCCAAAACGCACCCAATACTATTCTCTGTTTTGTCACTTAAGTCACACTTGATTACCTATACAGTTGAACGAGTTTAAATCATCTGATCACATTTTAAAACTTTCAAGTCAATGTGTTTTCTTAGAAAGAAATAATAGCAGTAATATAACTGGGTACTAATTTTATTAAGTATATATAATTATATATTAAGAAATGCATATATAAGTAAAGTTGTGAAGTATTCGTTCTTTCCCCTTGCAATCGTACAGTGGAATAGACTACCAGTCGACATTGCAATGCTGCCAGACTTGAATTCCTTCAAACTGACAGTGTGCTCAGTCACCCACTCCATGCCATAGACAGGAAGCTTTGTTTTATTCTTACTTTGTCTTCTTCAATCTTTTAACATTATAAGTTAACACTATCATACTTTTATCTCACTCTCTCTTGATTTTAAAACTATTTTATCTTTCTTTTAACTACTCACACTGCACAGACGCGCACCTGCACATAATCCCCGTCACGGGGTGCTGCAGTATCAGTAGATAGATATATATACAGGGTCTTCCACAGGCCATTTAAGAGCATATTCCCCCATCCATTAATTTTAAAATCTAATTTCCCCCTACTCCTTAATTAACTCCCTATCCTTTGATCTCTCTGCTCTGTCCCTTAAAAACACCAATAAATCTACAAAATGCATTATAGCTGTCTATAAAGAGCTCCTTGTAGACTTCTTAAAAATCCTTTCATTTACAGTTGAAATATACTTTAGATTGCATCTAAATAAATCATGATCCGTAAAAATATTGGTCACCGGAGGGGTAACTCTCCCACACTCACCCCATGACATTCAAATTTAATTTCCCCTATCCCTTCAATAATTTCTATGGAAGACCCTGATATTGATACATATAGAGATATATACTGACGAGATAAAGAAACGCCTTATCGGGAATTTCCGCTATATATTGTATATACCGCACACTTAATGCCACATAATATTCCAAAGAAATCCCAAGATGTTTTGTAAAACAAAGTTGCAGTTGGTTAGAGAAAGGACACAACTGTGACGTTGTAGACGTTTTAATCACAGTACACTTTATAACAAGAAATTCATAAATATTGAAGTTCCTCTTTGAAAAATTGACGATTTTAGTACTGTATTTAACGTAAAGATATTGCAGAAATTTGCATCCTGAGTTTGCTCACATGCTTGAGCCAAACAGATACTCTGCCAATAATCAATATTTAAAAAAATACTATTTGCTGTGCTTTGTGTTGTTTTAATATTTTTTCCGAAAAGAATGGTCTTACGTAGCCATGTACCATTCGATTAACAGCAGCATAGTGTACATACAATATATAGCGGAAATTCCCGATGAGTTGTTCTTTATCTCGTCAGTATATATAGGGTCTTAACAGAGTCCCCATTTCATATAAGATTCATGAAACAAGTTTAATATGAATAATTTGTTATGAATTATTTTAATTTAACGAGCCTTCAGGCGAGTTAAAATTAAAAATAATTCATAAGGAGTTTCATAAATCTTATATGGAATGGGGACGAGTTTAAGATTCTTTTTATCACATAACATTATAGTCAAAAATGCAAAATATAATTCAGATAGACATAAGACCGCCACGCCGTCAGGCAAACTTTAGTGCCAAAACATCATAAAAGCATGTCCTTTGACGCCAAAATGTTATGTGACGACATAACGTCATATCACACACATATCAGAAAGTTCTTATATCTTTACAAAAGGGCATTTTACACCAACTTTTAAAAAAAGCAAACTGATTTGTATGACGTTAATTATTTATTATAAGTTGTTGGTAAATAATAAGTTCATGACTTAGATCCAGATGAATTTATAACTAATAAAATAGTTTCAGGTAGTGTTACTCATTTCATGTATGTCCTGCTCAACCAATTAAAATAGTTCCAGGTTATATTGCACGTGTACATACAATAGAATATGAAATGGATGTTCGACACTGCTAACAAGGGATGTTATGTGATAACTAATTATATACATGTATAATAAGTGCCGACCTCACCTGAGTAATATAAAAATATGATCAATGTCAGCTATGTGATATCCAGCCTGAGGGGCTGTGTTGCACATCAGTGAGTAGGATAATTATCACCTATGGTCATTTATTGTCATCTGTTTACATCTCTCCACTTTCAGGCAATTAAAGACACATTAGCCTTAATGTTTAGCTTATAAAAACTAAATAATTTACCCATTATAATTGTATATTGAGGAAAAAAAAGTTCATAAATCATGTATACACCCGTAGTAGGACTCAGTAACCATTGGGGGTATATGTAAATAGATAGGTTTATAAGCGTGTTGCCTCAGAGCTAGCTTTTATGGTGATATCATTAGAGCGCCCGCTTCACATGCGATCGTTCCGCTGAGTTGCTAATTTTCCTCGTCTGTTTACGCACCATATAATATGCGTTCATTTGTCATCCTTACAGACACGCAGATGAGCGCTATTCATAACATCGCCATTTTGAATCTCCGCCATTGACCTGTTCGAGATGTTCCAAATCAAAGTCTGAAATATTACAAGTATTCTCAAAAAGCAAAGAAAGTAACTGAAAATAGCATTAGGCCATAATAAAAAAATGTAGCATAGCTCTATTGATTTACCTTTGTTTCATCTTATAATTTTCATAAACCTGAAGACCCGTGTAATATGCACCGATATATTCCAATGAAGCTATAACTGACAGACTTACAGACTTGGCAGTTATAGCATGGTTTGCCCAACAGCCTTTCGTAAAAATCGTTAGAGCTATGGTATAAACATTTATAGCATACATTTCTCATATGTGCGATTTAAACTGCCTTCTCGGGGTTGAGAAACAGTATAAATCACATATAAAGCCTGAGAAGGCAGTATAAATCGCATATACAAGAAAAAT
Organism: Cyrtodaria siliqua; assembly: GCA_037043455.1. Classification (NCBI taxonomy): domain Eukaryota; kingdom Metazoa; phylum Mollusca; class Bivalvia; order Adapedonta; family Hiatellidae; genus Cyrtodaria; species Cyrtodaria siliqua. Next base: position 25,293 of record JAWPHD010012119.1, read on the forward strand.
AATGCTAAAAATAATATTACATTGTTTGCACACATGCGGCCATGTAATATGCACCGATATATTCCAGTGAAGCTATAACTTACAGACTTGGCAGTAATAGCACTGTGTACCCAACAGCCTTTCGTAAAAATCGTTAGAGCTATGGTACAAATTTTTTCTCATATATGCGATTTAAAGACACATTGCGAGCCTATTGTATTTGGGGGGTGGGGGGAATTTCTATAGGTAACTGTAAATCGCTGTTAGAAATACATTTGCGCAAGGAAATTGAGATTATTAGTTTTTTGTCAAAGGATGAGGCCCGTCCCATAAAGAGTGTATAATAATGTAGTAAAAATTATAACTGTTTTGCATTTTATGTGCACTTGTATAATTATGTCTTACAACAACTATGTATAGATGGATTTTCTTAAAAGACCCGTGTTAACAATTAATATTTTTTGTATTTTTAGCACAATATACTCTATTATCAGTTACTTCTCTGTCATGTTTTAGTAAATCTCAAATGCAAGAAACTCATCGGGACTTCAAAATTCAAAAATCGTTGTCATCTGTCAGTGTTTTTGATCACCTGAGCCGAAGGCTCAATGTGATGTTTTGGAATCACTCTTCGTCCATCTGTTGTCTCTCCGTCGTCCGTCGTCGTCGTTATCTTTTGCTTCTGACGACTTTTTCTCAGAAACCGCTTGTCGGAATTCAACCAAATCTTATATGAATTCATTAAACTGGATTTTATAGTTGCACCAACACCTAAGATCACTTGGCAACATTCCATCTTTTTATTGGTGGATGAAGACCCCAGGTGCAAACCCGAGTAGAATGACCGACGTTCCGCAAGCAAGCTGGATAGCTTGATACTCAGATACTAAACGGTCCTGGCCCCATGGGGAATCGAACCCACAGCGGTGAGGGACATGTGATTTCAAGTCTGAGACCACTCGACCACAAGTCTGAGACCACTCGACCACAGACGACCCCAAGCTTATGTGAAGCATCATTATATGTTTGTTCGAATGGTGCACCTGAGGTCATAAATGCCCCTGCAATGGGGCTTATCATTTTCATTTAACAAATCTTAAAAAATCTTCTGCAAAAATACAAGATATAGAGCTGTGATATTTTGCATGTAACATCGTCCTATGGTCCTCTAACTAGTTTGTTCTAATGGTGACCCTGAGGTCAAATTTGGACCCGCCCCAGTGTCCTAATCATTCACACGAACTTTAATCAAGCATACTTTTTGAGTTATGCTCCGGACAAAAAGTGTGACGCACGGACGCACACACGGACGGACGGAAAAAGCAGCGACTATATCCTCCCCCATAATAAACAATCTAGTGTTTTTAGTTACAATATATTTTATATCAAAAACTAAGGTAATAGTAAATGAAAAGAAAAAACTGTTCTGGGGCCTCAATATAATGTCTCTGTGGTAATCAGTCAGCAAGAAGTAAGCAGTTAAAAAGCATGCTATCCATGATTTTTCAACGACTACATTCAGTTGGGAAATGTGTCTTTAAACTGCCTTCTTGGGCTTGAGAAGCAGTATAAATCACATATACAAGAAAAACAATGCTAAAATTAATATCCAAACCTAAATTTGATCTGTGTTCACAAATGCTTTGCTTAATTTGCTCTAATTTCGTTGGGGATAGTTACATATATCTGAGTATCTAGATGATTTGGACAGGTAATAAGCAGTTTTCACCTGTTACTGTTTAAATAACAGTATCTTAGTCAGACTCAGACACTGCAAACACAAGGGTGGGTGGGAGAGTTTTAGGTTGATTTTAGGATAATGGGATAAAGATCTGTGTAAACCCATTCAGTTTTAAAATTGCAAACACTCCATCACTCCATGATTCACAACGAATTCCCACGCTATCATAAATCTTATATATATATTTACACCTACTACTGACTACATGTACATGCTATACCTCCACAAAACAAAGTTTAGAGGGTATACTGGTTTCAACCTGTCCGCCTGTGTGTCCGTCTGTAGACACAACCTTGTCTGCCCTGAACTCCCCTCCCACTGGAGAAAAGCTTATGAAACATTTTGGGTAGATAGCCCCTGGTGAGAGGATGAACTCTATTGATTTTGAGGTCTGAACATGACAATTCTTGTCCACTCTAACTCCTCTCCCTCAGGAGCAAATCTCATGAAACTTCATGGGTGGACAGCCTTTGGTGCGAGGATGACCCTTATTGATTTTGAGACCAGGGGTCGAGGTCAGCATCGCCCAATCATTATTGATTTTGAGGCCGGAGGTCGAGGTCAGCATAGCCCAATCATGAAACATCTATTCACCGTTGATGATTTATCTTTAACTAAAACAAGAAATGTTCAGTCATCGCATATTTTAATAATGGGGCCATGGCTGCCATGCACTCATTTATAAACATTTGATACAATAAATAATGTAAATAAAGGAATGTCTCTGCTTGAAACTCAATTGAATTGAATTGAATTGTATTTTATAGTCGCACCAACAGCTAAGGTCATATGGTGACTTTCCAGCTTCCACTGGTGGAGGAAGACCCCAAGTGCCCCTCCGGGCACCTGAGTAGAACCACCAACATTCTGCAAACCAGGCTTGAAACTCAAAAGAAATATAATGTTTACTTGTGACGTGTGTACACAATATTACAACAAGCACAACTCACAGATCATACCTAAAGTAGTGGGGTGAGGGGTGGGTTGCCCATCTCTGGCAAATCAAAATTTTGCAAAAATGTTTATAAAACATTAAAATGTTGCCTAATGATGATTAAAGTTTTAAATAAGAAGAAAACAACACTATATATACCTCTAAATGTCCAACTGCTATAAACAGATTTATAGAATTAAGAATAAATTAAATTGAAAGAATTTCGAATTTCAAAATATATTTGTGATACAATGTTGTTTTAGGTGTGCAGCATTTGCAGAACAGTTTCAATGTACAAAGACAGGCTATAGTGACAAATTCTGACATTAAAATTTCAGTGAGTTTTGTCTGATCCAGTACAGTTGACTGGGCAGAGGTATGTTAACACAAACCTAAAAGGAAAACAATCTAGAATGTTTTTATTACCACTTTTAGGTGTGTGGAACAACTCTCCTGCACTTATGTTTGCTATTCTTCTTATCATGTGTCTTTTTATGGCAATTAAAAACTTCCATTTTTATATTATCAAGTTTTATTATCGGACAGTGTGACACAGATACATGTATTAATCCGCTACATATATAATATACATATATATAATGTAAACCTTCTTGCCTCTTACTGCTGTTTGTTTGAATCCCACTGTGAGCTCAACTTGTAAGTGAGAAAGTGTTGATTCTTACGTATGGCAAGCTGTATACAATACTGGTTCTACCCAGGAATAAGTGGGTGGTCCACCTCCACCATAAAAAAAATTGACCGTCATAAGATGTGCTGAAAAATGATGTTAAACAATAAAAAACAAACAAAATTAAGAGTTCTTAGTCAAACTCGAGATAATCCAGCTCTCTTAACTGTGGATTGGTCAATTAGTGTTTTGGCTATAAAATATCACGGTCACGGTGTAATAATAAAAGGTGGTTATAATTATAAGAGTCCATTCCCTTTTGAAGAGAGCATGAAGCAGACACAACATGGATTATGTATATATGTACATATTAAGTTAAATCATTTTTAAGAAATGGTGACGCGCTGGCGCTGGAAAATAATATTATTATTTATAATCCTCGATTGAATTTTATATATAAAATAGACCAACATGAGCTTATTCCACCTGTGTCCCAATCACTCAGCCTCTGCCAAGTTAATCTTCTTGTGTCCCTGCAAACCATCTATTGCCATGTCTTGCGTCTGCTTGGATCCTGCCATCCGTGCGTGATTGATAAGCATTAGTAACATTATTTAAACAACTAAGATTATTATAAATAAACTACTATTGAAAACCTCGCCAAAAGGCCTAGTTGCCAACAGCGAGGAAAAATAAAACCTTATACTACTAAAAGGTGGTCATTCAGTTTGTCTGCCTGTCCATCCATCTGTTACCATGTCTTCTTCCTCGTCACTGAGCAGGATTCAATCAAATTTAGTGTATGCCTTCCTCACATGATAACGGGCGTGTACGAGTATTTCAGAGAGTTAAATAATTATATTTATCTCGAAGTGAAATATAAAAATACTGTTAGGGATCCTTTAATTATTTTGTTAGCAAGAAACTCCCAAACCCGCTCCAGACTAGCAAAGCTAGTGATCTCAGAATTATGTATTTTTATATATACTGAGCAAAAAAAGAAACTTTCCTCCATGTTTAAGTTAAATTTCTAAAGATATCCACTGTTTACAGCATAAAACATATACAGAAAATTAAGTTAGTTAATATGTGGACAAAATTCAGTTGTCAAAATTGTGCTGCAATGTAAAATTTGGTGCGGCATGCTAGCAAAGTCGCGAGGGGTTTAGTTCATCATTGTACACCATTACCCTAATATTGTGTGAATACGAGTTTGAATACATTCTATAATTTATTGCAAACAACTGATGCATATAGACTGTCACTGCTATGCAAATATGTGTACGAAATAATTAATAAAAGATGACTGTATTTCTGTTTCATTTAACATGTTTGATACGTCTTACTTCCATTAAGCGACGGGAAACCTTATATTAGCAGGATTTTATAACAGATATTTTGACAATAAAACATGTTTAAAAGCGTTTTTTTTACTGAAAAAAATGTGATAATCTGTTTAAAATTAATTATTATTATTATTTTGCAATATGCAAACTTTTTCAGCCGAAATTAAGGTTTTATTTCATTCCCCAGTCAACCCCATTTTCGCTTCTTGCAGAAGGGGTTTGATGTGGTATGAAAGTTAATACTCGGACCACTTAATGCAAACTATCAATAATATACCATATGGTACAGCTATTGCAATACTCAAGGCATATACTCATCTATAATGTACGTTTTGTATTTTCTTTGTATGTACTTATGTCATGTATTTATGTCACACTGTTACTTTCAAATGTTTGCTACAATATATTAGTAATATTTGTTTTATGGGCTGGAGGCCTAAATTAATGAATAAGTTGTTGTCATTGTCATCGCCAATAAAAAATACTTGAAATGTTTAGCAATTTGACATTTAAAATGAATGGACTAATACATTCCAGATATATGATTGAAACGTAATATTTATTATTATTACATACCATGAAATTTAAGCATTTTACATTGGTCTAAAAGCAGTTACTTGTCATACTGCCTCGTACAATAGTACCCTTCTCGGGTCAGTAGTCACTCCCTTTGATAAATAGTTCTAACCATCGACTTCTAAGCAATTAAACAGTTATATATTATATATTTCTTCAAATAATTATTATATTTTCCTTTTTCTCATTTCATATTATGCCCTGGATGTTGTGTGACACAGCAATTCAAACCATTATTTGAAAAGGTAAGTCATTGTTTTATGGCAAAAGTGGTTTCTGATGACCTTATTATATACTCAGTTGCAAAAGACAGTGGACACTCTTGTTTAGATTTAATTGTATAATTTTTGTTTAGAATTAAATTGACAATATGCCATGTTTGGTATCAAAGTTTTTATCATTCCATTGCCAATATCATGTTGTCATTTGTTTTTCAATAGATCGAATCATTAAAGGACTGTCGCTTGATAAAGAGGATAGGGTGTAAAGTAAAACTTTTAAAGTGTCCAGTTTCTTTTGCAACTGAGTATATATGATCCCAATTTGAGTATATATTGATCCCAATTTGAGTATATATTGATCCCAATCTGAGTATATATTGATCCCAGTCTGAGTATATATTGATCCCAGTCTGAGTATATATTGTTCCCAGTTTGAGTATATATTGATCCCAGTCTGAGTATATATTGATCCCAATCTGAGTATATATTGATCCCAGTCTGAGTATATATTGATCCCAATTTGAGTATATATTGATCCCAATTTGAGTATATATTGATCCCAATTTGAGTATATATTGATCCCAATTCTGAGTATATATTGATCCCAATTTGAGTATATATTGATCCCAATTTGAGTATATATTGATCCCAATCTGAGTATATATTGATCCCAGTTTGAGTATATATTGATCATAATCGGTGCATAGTAATAAAATATAGAGAGATGAAATCATTTTCACTCATTGTAAGCAACGAATACATTCTGACGAGTTCATATCTACTGAATGAAACCGGTCAGGGAATATGTTCGCCCAGCTGACTGGCAGGAGTTCCGTAGTTCCCATCAGCCACTTTGTCTCTAAGTCATTGTTTTGATTACAACATAAATTGATCGCATGCACATAATAATTATTAATGATTTGCAAATATGCGAATTATATGTAGAAAAACTAACGGGAAGCTACAAGTTTTAAAGAAATCAAGATTGCCGTGTGTCCATTTAAAAGGGATATAAAAACGTGTCTAAAGAGAAATAACAATTATGTCAACAAATTCGGTTATAAAACAGTTATTTGAGTACATTGCCATGTGTCCCTCTAAAGAGAAATAACAATTATGTCAACAAATTCGGTTATGAAAAAGTTTAAATGTTACTTGTTGCCTAGCAATAATGTGCCCTACTATCGTTTTATCATTTGATTTTAAACAATGTCACCATAGCTTGTTTACATGTCATGGTATCAATCTGGCGGTTGTCATCTGATATTCAATGATATTGTTTGGGAACACAGCTGTGTTTTACCTGCATGTTCAATGTGCATGGTGACATCATATATCAAACATAGTTCTTGCTATCAACAAATATGAGAAGGGTATATTTTAAAAGGGCACATGGCAATCTTGAAGTGTTTATCAAGCATTAAAATTAGCAACTCAATTTATTTACCTAGCCTCTTTTTAACTTAAACCTGCTTGCATATAATTAATTAAAATTTTGAGTTTTCATATTATTCTACTGTAGGTATAATTATATTATTAATGCAAAATAATCAAAAGTTAGTAATACACAAACCATTTGATTTATACTATTCTTATAATTAATATTAATGATTGAACAAATGTAAGTTATGTAGAAAAAAAACTAACGGGACGCCATGAGTTTTGAAAATCAAGATTGCCATGTGTCCCTTTAAGTGTCATCATTGAGGGGTGGATGCAGCCCCGATGCAGCCTGTTTGCTCCTTAAATTAATTCTAGTGGATTCAGTAGCTCGGTGGATACGGCATTGCTCTTTAAAGCTATATACCATCTGCCCTGCATGTGTTTCTGCATGTCGGATGGGAAACTTCGATCATCGGTCATGGTGTGAAACCACCAACTCCATGTATAAAAGCTGCAAGGTGTAGTCAAATGTAGTCCCTTTTATAGAAGGTATTAATCCCTCTCTTGTTGTTGTTCGAAGTTTTTGACATTTTTATATTGGCGTCAATGGGGAAGATGGTGGTCTATTATCTAATCTCATTTCCCTCTACTATTGTCCTAATATGACTTAATATGATGTGTTAACAGGATGTAAAACTAATTTCATTTTCAATTTAATCATTTGAAAAGAGCGTAGCTACACTTGCATATTTATATTGTATCAAGGCAGCGATTGCAATATATAACTAAAATAAATTCAGAGTCTTGTTTAGGTAAAGATTGGCTGGGTGTCTTTCTTTTCAAAATGCAAATGTGTCCCATACACATATAAATTCATGTAAGAAAATGATTTATAATTGAATGTTGACATTTTGAACCATGCAGTTACACCAAGTTCAAAACATTTGAAGTAGACTAATCCAGCTTATTCTGGTATTATTATAATACATAATTTATAGTTGATTAAAGGCTAATCTAGTCTCAGCCATGTATAGTATGGCTTGTTTTATTTTAATAATCCCAAGGTGAAGTAAATCCTAAATCCACAATGTCTAACATGTTTAAAATATTTAATACTATTTATCACAACTTAGCCTGCGACCTGTGTATATTGTTGAGGGATAAAAACAAAGTATTCGAATAGGAACATCTAAAACTACACGATTCGAGAGATAATGGATTACCTTTTGAATACATCAATTATGTCTTTACTAGCTATGTCAGAATATATTAGAATTTAAATGATAAAATTGCACTTTTTTGAATTCATTTATGACATTGTATAATGTTAATGTCTCTAGATTGTACCTTGAAAAAGCAAAATATATTATATTCACTAGATGCATGTATGAATATAACTCAGTAATATCATTGTTAGGAATAGAAAAGAAAAAAGTTACACAAAAAACACAACAATATTCAGTATGCAGGTTTTGACCCTATTTAAAGCTCAGTTGATTCAATGGCGCACACTGTTCCCATTACTTTCTGTCTGCAACAGTCTGTCATCCATCTGTGCAGGCCAACATATTTTTGGGAGCTTTTTAAGAAAGCTCCTGACCCTAAGGAAAGTGGCTCCTAAACCCTAAATGTTTGCTGTTTGGGTCACTTGGTTTACCATTCACTTAAAGATTGAAAAACTTGTATAGATCGAAAAACTTGTTTTCAAGAATTACTTATTAATTCCTGCTTTGAAGATATAGAAATCACCTCGTTTAAGTAAACATTCTATAAATAATTTAGACAGAGGCCAAGTCCTGTAAGGCTTTTGTGCCCTGGCCCCAGTTCCCTGAAACCTAACTAGTGCCCTTTTATAACTTTGCAGAAACTTAGTAATATATATAAGTAGTCCCTTAAAGTTAGACTTATAATGTTGACAGACATGTACCTATACAAAAGCGTCAATTAAAACCTATAATGTTGTTTTTTCTGCTTTTCAAAAAAGCAGTTTTGCAAATCTCTATTGTTAGCTCTACTGATCAGAGATCAGCAGAGCTTATGCCGTGGTGCGGCGTCCGTCGTCCGTCTGTCCGTCCGTCTGTCCGTCCATCCGTTAACTTTTATTTGTAGCGACTACTCCTCTGAAACTACTGGATGGATATTCATAAAACTTTACAGAAATGTTGCCCATGAAGTCTAGTTGATCCTAGCAAAAATTCATGATGATGTGAAATCCAAGATGGCCGCCAAAGGTAAAAATAGATTTTTTAAATTCAAGTTTGTAGCGACTACTTCTTGAAAACTCTAAGTGATATTGATATGGGACTTTTTCTTAAATGATCAGCATGACATGATGTTGGTCCTTATCAAAAATCGTTTTGATTCGACGTTAAACGTGGCTGCCAGCGGCCATCTTTGTTTACATAGAGTTATATAGTAAAAACTTGTAGCGACTACTCCTCTGAAACTACTTGGCGGATTTTCATGAAACTTTACAGGAATGTTGCTCTTAATGTCTAATTGATCCTAGCAAAATTTCAGATCGGCCAGAAATTCAAGATGGCTGCCACAGTTAAAAATAGATTTTATAAAAATAAGTTTGTAGCGACTACTTCTTGAAAACTATAAGTGATATTGATATGGGACTTTTTCTAAAATGATCAGCATGACATGATGGTTATCCGAGTCGAACATTATTTTGATTCGACATTAAACATGGCTGCCAGTGGCCATCTTTGTTTACATAGAGTTATATAATGAAAACTTGTAGCGACTACTCCTCTGAAACTACTTGACGGATTTTCATGAAACTTCACAGAAATGTTGCTCTTGATGTCTTATTGATCCTAGCAAAATTTCAGGTCGGCCGGAAATTAAAGATGGCCGCCATGGCTAAAAATAGATTTTCAAAATACAAGTTTGTAGTGACTACTTCTTGAAAACTATAAGTGATATTGATATGAGACTTTTTCGAAAGACATGATGTTGGTCCTTGTCTAAAATCGTTTTGATTCGACGTTAAACATGGCTGCCAGCGGCCATCTTTGTTTACATAGTTATATAATGAAAACTTGTAGCGACTACTCCTCTGAAACTACTTGACGGATTTTCATGAAACTTCACACGAATGTTGCTCTTGATGTCTAATTGATCCTAGCAAAATTTCAGGTCGGCCGGAAATTCAAGATGGCCACCACGGCTAAAAATAGTTTTTTAAAAAATAAGTTTGTAGCGACTACTTCTTGAAAACTATAAGTGATATTGATATGGGACTTTTTCTAAAATGATCAGGATGACATGATGTTGGTCCTTGTCGAAAATCGTTTTGATTCGACGTTAAACATGGCTGCCAGTGGCCATATTTGTTTACATAGAGTTATATGATGAAAACTTGTAGCGACTACTCCTCTGAAACGACTTTACGGATTTTCATAGAACTTCACAGGAATGTTGCTCTTGATGTCTTATTGATCCTAGCAAAATTTCAGGTCGGCCGGAAAATCAAGATGGCCGCCACGGCTAAAAATAGATTTAAAAAAAAATAAGATTGTAGCGACGACTTCTTGAAAACTTTAAGAGATATTGATATGGGACTTTTTCTAAAATGATCAGCATGACATGATGGTTATCCGAGTTGAACATTATTTTGATTCGACGTTAAACATGGCTGCCAGAGGCCATCTTTGTTTACATAGTTATATAATGAAAACTTGTAGCGACTACTCCTCTGAAAGTACCTGACGGATTTTCATGAAACTTCACAGAAATGTTGCTCTTGATGTCTTATTGATCCTAGCAAAATTTCAGGTCGGCCGGAAATTGAAGATGGCCGCCAGGGCTAAAAATAGATTTTCAAAAATCAAGTTTGTAGTCACTTCTTCCTGAAATCAAAATTAATCAGTAGAGCTTCAAGGTCATTGACCTCTTGTTTTTCTTGGGATTCATACTCATGTATCGAAGTAGAAAGTTTAAATATTAATGTCAAAGTTAATCTGATACTTATATCTCTAAACCAGTGTCATGGCAACAGTTACATTTCACTAATATTTCGATAAATTCAGGTCGGAATATCTTCTGTTTTCTGCCCACAAAATGTCCCAATTCTGTCCTTAGTTGGATAATACCCCGTCTGAGAAATTAACAGTTGATGCTTGTTTCTTGACGGGTTAAATTACGCAGAGAATCGAACCCACAACCCCTGTTTTGCTGTAACAAACAGTCCATTAACAACTGGATTATAGTGCCGCTGTCCATTTCTCAATGTAATAAACTCATATAACCTGCAGCATGGTAACCAGGGTGTGTTGGTGTCGGAGTTACAAGATGAGCTGGATGAGACGGGAATCATCAACACCATCCCGGAGGACAGACTTGACATACTTATTGAAAAAGCAGACAGAGACGGAGATTCCTTCGTCACGTTTACTGAGTTTATTAACTTGGTGAGTATTTGTGTGTGTGTGTGTGCGTACAACTATAAGAATTGTAGTCTACCGCAAAGTAGAATATTAACAGTGTGTCACCTTGTAAAAGGGGTTTTCCTCCAGAATGAGTTTAAATGAATCCTTCTTTGGTTATTTTGAAATTTTGTGCTTAAATAGAAGAGATCAACTAATGAAAGATAAATAATCTCTATATTTAGCTTTATAATCTTTTTAAAGGTAACATTTAATGAAACACGTGAAAGCAAACAAATACTTTTAAAAAATTTGTAAAAGTGTATTAAGAATGTCAACATTTTTAAGGTATCAGTTATTCTTATTTTCTATAGTGTGAATTATGTGACTTATGAGTTTATTCACATGGTCAGATTTGACGAAAATAATCATATTCAAGTTTAATTTATCAACATAATAAACATCATCAACTTATGTAACAAACTGCAGTCTGATTGGTTCCTAAAGAATCATCAATGACTGTTTATAATCTACAATCTGATTGGTTCCTACACCATCATCAGTGACTGTTACAATCTGCAATCTGATTGGTTCCTGCAGCATCATCAATGACTGTTTCAATCTGCAATCTGATTGGTTCCTACAGCATCTTCAGTGACTCTTACAATCTGTAATCTGATTGGTTCCTACAACATGATCAACAGCTATTACAATCTGCAATGTGATTGGTTCCTACAGTGTCATCAGCGACTGTTACAATCTGCAATTTGATTGGTTCCTACAATTATGCATGTGATTTCCTGCTTGACCTACTTCTTGTGACTGACAGGGATGAATTGAATTGAATGTTGTTTAACAGCTCATCAACACAGTATAGGTTATTTAGAGCCGCCCCAGAAAGAGGGGAGGGATACATAGGAATCCGGGAACCGTGCCCTACTCTTATTATCCAATAGATTCCTATGTTTTTTTAACGTGCTCGGAGGATAGACCGATACACGGGACCAGTTTATGTTCCCATCCGACAGACGAGGCTAAGGGAAAGTGTCTTGCCCAAGAACACACCGACGAAATTCAGTGGCACCACGGAGGATTGAACCCGGGGCCTCCGGTTACAAATCCGCCGCGCTACCGACTGTGCAATGCCAGCCCTCTTTACTGACAGGGATGACATGGGTCAGACTGACAGGGATGCCATGCGTCAGACTGACAGGGATGCCATGCATCAGACTGACAGGGATGACATGCGTCAGACTGACAGGGATGCCATGCGCCAGACTCGTCAGACTGACAGGGATGACATGCATCAGACTGACAGGGATGACATGCGTCAGACTGACAGGGATGCCATGCGTCAGACTGACAGGGATGACATGCGCCAGACTCGTCAGACTGACAGGGATGACATGCATCAGACTGACAGGGATGATATGCGTCAGACTGACAGGGATGCCATGCGTCAGACTGACAGGGATGACATGCGCCAGACTCGTCAGACTGACAGGGATGACATGCATCAGACTGACAGGGATGACATGTGTCAGACTGACAGGGATGCCATGCGTCCGACTGACAGGGATGACATGCGCCAGACTCGTCAGACTGACAGGGATGACATGCGTCAGACTGACAGGGATGCCATGCGTCAGACTGACAGGGATGACATGCGTCAGACTGACAGGGATGACATGCGTCAGACTGACAGGGATACCATGCGTCAGACTGACAGGGATGCCATGCATCAGACTGACAGGGATGCAATGCGTCAGACTGACAGGGATGACATGCGTCAGAGTGTAACAAAAATATACCAAATTTTGTATTGTGAGATTTGCTAGTGTTAAAAAACTCTAAAAAAAAACGATGGAAAAAAATAAAGAAGTACCATATATTCTGTTGCAGATGACTCGGGATGGAGTGTTGACAAAAGGAGAAAGAACGGCCATGAAAAGTTTTCTGGGTAATGTGCTGGCGAACATTGTTCCCGAGTACATGAAGGACGATTTCCTAGCCAACTATAACTGCTGCCCACCACCTGTATTTATGGTCCTTATAAGCATTATTGAGGTATTTATAGTTACGGTTGGGGTGAGCAGGAGTAACTACTTACTAATTAATTCAAACATTGGCTCAGTCCTAGTGGTCACCTAATTATAAGGAAAACTTAAAAATGTCTTCTACAAAATGGATTAACCAATAGCAATTAATTTGTCATATGCCCTTAGGTACATATTATGTCGTGGCATTGTCTGTCTGTCCATCTGTCTGTTAACTTTTACCGGACAACTGATAGTGGCTAATAATTTTTAACGTATAAGTTCTACATAAATGACACTGTGTAAACATCTTCGGATACATCTGATAAAGGCCAATAACTCTCTGGTTCATATTTTTTTAATTATTACCTTTTGAAAAAGGTTTAACCTGGAATTTATCCTTGCCAACGACGGACGCACATGCCCCAGAGAAAAAGAGTACTTTAAAGATACGTTGTAACAAAAAACGTTGATCAAGAATTGCTTTAAATAGTTTTTGGTAGGGACATTTGCTAGCGGGCAGATAGTTTATTGTCGGCCATAAGTTCACTCTAACAGTGCCTTTCATATCAAATACCTGATTTAATATCCTCCTTGTAACTTAATTTTGTACTTGCAGATTATTGTGTTTGTAATATATGCCTTCGAGCTAAAGGATACCAACGACCCCATCACTGCCACCTCAGGTGTTCCCATGTACAGCCCCTTCATTTACAAGCCTGCACGCAGATACGAGGCTTGGCGATATTTCACTTATCTATTGATTCACCAAGGGTAAGCGAATAAATAACCTTTATCTCCCATTTCTAGTCATGTGAGATAGGTGTTTTCTCTATCTCACATGACAAGTGACTCTTACAAGAAACGTCATGACGTAAGTGGTGATATTGCCTTTTTCTAGCGTAAAAACAAATACAGTCATTGAAATAATGCCTGTACTAAGTGCATAATGGGAGAAAAATAATCCATCATGAGTTTATCCATGTGAGATAGAGAAATCTCACTCTCGGGATCAGAATTTCAGGATTCTTATAATCTATTTCTAGTCATGTGAGATGGATGTTTTCCTCATATGAGACAACTCTTTCTTGCATACCGGACAAGGAAATCCGTCATTTTACTGGGGCAAGATATTTCCATTTCGCCCTAGGGTCGGATAAAATTCACGCGCGCCAACATCCGGAATGCAGGAAAACATGAAAAAACGTTAGTAGCTGGCGGCGTCAATGCACGACATGTCTCTGATATGCAAGAAAAAGAATCTATCATGGGTTTTCGGTTCAGATAGGGAATTCCGACCCTCGGTATAAGTGTTTAATCGGAACCTCGGCAGATAAAAATACTTATACCTCGGGTTGGAATTCCCTATCTTCACCGGATACCCATGAAAGATTCCTATAATCTTACATGAGATGTCATGTTGCCTTATTCTAGCTTTAAAAATCAAATACAGTCATTAAAGCTATTGTTTTATGTCTGTATGAAGTGCATAATGGGAGAAAAATAATCAAAAATGAGTGTCCTTCAGAGATAGGGAAATCTCACGAGGGGTCAGGGTTGTAGATGAGTCTTGGGATCAGAATTGTATCCAGAAACCCAGCAGAGCCTTGTCCCTGGTTGTAATTCTGACCCCTCGGGTGAGATTTCCCAATCTCACAGGGATACTCATGATGGATTCTTATAATCTCATGTCTAAGGCATGTCTCAGTGTGCTATACGTCCTGGTAATCGCACACTTTCCATGACATTCTACAAATGGAGCTGGTATTGCTGCACTTATTATGCATGCCAGGTGCAACTTAAGTGTTAACCCTTAACCCGCTAAGCACGACTATAATAGCCTTTGCGTCCATTGTAAACCCACCTGTTTACAATGTCCAGCTGCTGATCAGTCATTTTCCACAAAACATCCCTTTGTTACATAAGAAGAATGGTCTTAATTCAAAGAAAGAACAGTCCATTATATATATGTAGCGGGTTAAGGGTTATTATGATAAGCAATGGAATACTGCATATAACCAGTGAAATAAAAGTGTTATTTCAAACAGTGAAATATAGTTTTATTTTTTATTGCTGGGACTGCCTTTTTTCAATGTAAAAGCAAATAGTTTTAGACAGTAACTGTTAAATTTATATTTATACCTTGGAAATGTTCTAAAAAAAAAGAGCAATATTTTTTGAAAGTATTTTAGGATTTGTTGTCAATATTTTAGAAGTTATGGCGAGTTAGAAATAGCAACCTTGTGATACTGAATGTAAGACGTCGCCGAAAATACCCTTTTTTTCTGCATAAACTTTGATTATAAGGCTTAATGAAAAGAATAATAGAACATTAATTTGTTGTTTTGTTGTGAATTTTTTTTTTTGATTTCATCTCGAATGGATCAAACTCATATTTTCACCCATGCTTCGCATTGTTGAAAAATTTGAAGATTGCTCACTTTTCGATGAAATAAAATCTATTATTCGTGCAAAAACAACAAAATGAATGTCCTATATATATTTATAATTTCTCATCCCATTAACTAGTATTTCCATGTAATAAACAGCTGATGTACAATCCATACCAGCTCAGTTTTGATACGGTTTTACAGGTGTCAGTATCTTCTCCACTCTCTATTATATCAAACACCTGCTACACTTTACTGTGGAGCATTTTATTTCGTGGCATTAAATTTCTAGGTTCTTTCCAAAGAGACAATTTCGAGGGGACATAAATTCATGCATTTCTGATTTTTGAAAAAAAAAAGTAAAAAAAAATATCGTTCATCATTATCTGTATATTTGTCCCCGATAGTTAACAATTTACTAGAACACAGCAGTTACTGCAAACGTAAACGTCGGCATACTAGCTTTGAAAATTTAAAACAAATGCTGAAGTGTTTGTTTTTGGTTATCAAAATAAATGTTTAATAAATACATGAAACTTTTTTTCTGACAACAAAAAACCTGGTTTAATAGTTACAGACTAAATTAAGAGCCCAAAACTGCTATACTATGCTATGCTATGCTACGCTATGCGGTACTGTACATTATGTATTCTGAATCAAGGCCGTTTTTGTACACTACACATTATTCAAACCTCTGGGCATATTATACATTCGTGCGGATTTGATTTCACGCTTTGAGTCGATCACAAAATCTACGAAATTTAATCCCCCATGAATAATAATGATTTCACAGTATATCCATTATCCTGTAATAATCTATAATTAATTCTGATCTTTCCACAACCTTGACACAATTGGAATTGCATAGTCAGTTATATCAATGAATTTCTGCATGGGAACGTGATTGACATGGATGAAGCATGTTTTCTCTGTTTTCACACAATTCACTATTCACGTCACGATTCATTATACCCCCACAAAGTTTGGGGGTGTATATAGGAGTGTGCTTCCGGACGATAACTCATGAAAGGGTTTATGGATTTAAATAATATTTGGTACACGGGTATAACACCACAAAAGACAAGTCAGTTTCGACTTTGGTTACGATCCACCAATTTTTGACGGAGTTATGGCCCCTTTTCAACTTAGAATTTGCGCAAAAAACGGTGTCCGGACGATAACTCATGAAAGGGTCGATAGATTTAAATAATTTTTGGTACACTGGTTTAAGACCATAAAATACAAGTCAAGTTCGACTTTGGTTACAAACCACCAATTTTTGACGGAGTTATGGCCCCTTTTTCAACTTGCAATTTGCCCAAAAAACGGTGTCCGGACGATAACTCATGAAAGGGTCGACGGATTTAAATAATTTTTGGTACACAGGTTTAAGACCATAAAATACAAGTCAAGTTCGACTTTGGTTACAAACCACCAATTTTTGACGGAGTTATGGCCCCTATTCAACTTAGAATTTGCCCAAAAATCGGTGTCCGGACGATAACTCATGAAAGGGTCGACGGATTTAAATAATTTTTGGTACACGGGTTTAAGACCATAAAATACAGGTCAAGTTCGACTTTGGTTACAAACCACCAATTTTTGATGGAGTTATGGCCCCTTTTCAACTTAGAATTTGCCAAAAAAATGCTACAGTCACTCTGAGGAACCTGCTAATTTGGGTTTGTATTAAATTTAAATAATTTATAATGCATCCACTTCATGACCATGTCTCTTTTATTACACTTATACGTCTTTGACTTGAACAGTGTAACACGCAAAGTTTTGTTAGTCTTCTTCCCTGATCACTAACAATATTGAAAACTCTCTCTCTCCTCTCCTCTCCCCCTCTCTCTATCTCTCTCTCTCTCTCATTATTTTTTTTTCCTGTTTATTTCATATTTTGTAGTTTAAGTAATTTGTTTGCCATTGTCTAAATTGTATGAATATTTTGTAGCGGGAGGGCCGGATTTCTAATGTTGTAATAACTTTTGGCCCTATCATTGTTTTCCTGTGGTTGCCATGTTCATGTGACAAGGCGGTATTGTGGGGGTATTAATCACTTTCAGTGATAATTCTAGTTTCCATTTATTTCTGTAATTATGTATTTAAAATTGTTTGGAACGTATGTGTAACTGTAATCTGTGTAAATGGATGGCAGTGTTGTGAATAACATTAATATGTGACCTTCATATGACATTATTATTGTTTTGTGTGACATTTATGTGACCTTCATATGACCTTGACCTTTACATTTCAGGTACATGCACTTGGTGGGTAACTTGATATTTCAACTGCTGCTTGGCTTGCCACTCGAGATCGTTCACAAATGGTGGAGGGTGCTTATTGTATACTTCTGTGGTGTTATTGCAGGTGAAAATGTTTTATACATGTATAATAATCATCTCGTCTATCTGGCAGCCATTTTACTCTAGCTGAGATCCCAGTCTTCTAGGTTGCTTACTGCTAAATATAGCTTGGCATTAGCGCCGTGTTTTGTTATGTACGTTTCATTGCAGAAGTGAATGTTCACAGAGGTCGGGACATATTAGTTTGCTGGGCTGTTCAGTAGTATTCACCAGTCGCTATAGGCTAAACAAACTTTAATTTTCAGCAATGTTAAACCATATGCACATAATCCCCACCTTCTAAGATCATTGAAATTTATAAAAAAAAAAGTTTTGAAAAACTAACCTACAGAGGAATATCTGATTTATAGGTTATTTAATTTGTTTGGCAAAATATTTCTTGGAACGAGTTGTTTTGGTAATGGACGACGAGCTTTCTAGCCGTCCAGCCCCAAAAATGAGTTTCAAGTAATGTTTTGCCGTACAAATTCAGTAAGCTTTTTATTGTATACTTTCATCTTTTCATCGTATTTGTGTTATTTCTGTAGTTTGGATGGAATTCCTATCTTGTCATTCAGTTTAATATTGTGCGGATAATTAGTTGGTGCGAATATGACGTCAACATTGGTTGATGTCATTAAACAAATTCTGACAGTTTTTAACCATTCAAGAGCATTAAAAATCAGCAGGTGATTGATCATTTGAAGTTTTTCGTCTCTATTTCAGGTTCCCTTGCCCATTCCCTGACGGACCACAATGTTGCGTTGGCCGGTGCTAGTGGGGGGTGTTACGCCTTGATTGGTGCTCATCTGGCCTCTATTGTTGTGGTAAATATCTATTATGAAGGTGTAACCACACTTTTGGTATGCCGGATTCGGGCCATTTTTGCCATTTCTTGAGAGTATTCCATACCCTGAGACTGGTTTACATTACCTTGGTGGACGGAATAGCACTGAGAATTGAGTACCCAGAATGCAAGTCTAATTTATGTAGAATGCCAGATGCCAGAGAGGACGGGGTTAGACCTATTATTCTCCAAACAATGTTGCAGTAGCAGTTAATGTTTGCCTTGCTATCTTTCTAGTACATTGTCGTTATCTGAAATGAGTACATTGTCTAAAATGATTAAGTACATTGTTGTGTTGCCTGCATAGCATGGTAGACACTTAGGGATCACTTTGTTGTCCATCACACCCTATCCTGCAACCTAACCTTGGCCATAACTTTAAAAATATTTGACTTATGTTGATGAAACTTCACACACGTCTTCATCTTAACCTCAGGAATACTGCTACACATGTCCAATGACTCTGACTTTCTTTTTGACAGCATTATGCCCCCTGTCACAAAACTTTAACCTGCAACCTAACCATGCTCAAAACTAGCCATAACTTTAGAAGTGTTTGGCCTATGTTCATGAAACTTCACACATATATTCAACTTACCACACAGAATATTGTTACCCATGACCAATAACTCTGATTTCCATTTTCGGTTTCGAAAACTACATATATCTATAGCTCCAACCAGCCCTGATTTGTGGATAATTCTCTGAATTTGACCAGTGAAATAATTGATGAAAACAGTTAGGAAAAAATGTCGACCAGTTCGAAATAAACAGTTTGTCAATTACTACAGTACTCTGGGATGTTTTTCTTCAGGATACTGCCACTTACGAGTTTATGAACTAAATTGACTATTTTTTCTGCATTGCCAAGGTCAACGGATGAGGGACAAATTAAGTTAGAGACCATATAAATCGTAAAATAGTTTGCTCAAGTTTGAGCAAAATTTGACCGTAATTTGACCATAATAAAACTATATTCTGCATAATTTTCAGAATTGGGCGGAGATGAATCACGAATGTTGTGAAGGGAATCCAATCAGATTTCTGCTGAGTGCTCCTGTACGATTGACAATTTTGTTATTGTTAGGTAAGTCCACCCAGGGAAACGTACAATAGCACATTCAGTGTCTCAGTGTTGACCGATACTTTTTATTATTGTTAGGTAAGTCCACCCAGGGATTGGTAAGTCCACTCATGGATTTGGAGTTTGCAACTTAAATCCAGAAAGTCCCTTTAACACATATAAGTTTTACTAAACATCCATTTTATCAGAATGGTTCTTTTTAAATGTATTATTAAAATGGATTCATATGTTTAAAAAGCTTTTTACTCTGAAAATTTTCCTTGTTACTCGTTCATTTTGAATCTGCTGCGTAAATACTCTTTGCAGTCAAAAATTATCTACAGCTCTGAAACAAGCAATTGTCTACAGCTCTGAAACAAGCAATTGTCTACAGCTCTGAAACAAGCAATTGTCTACAGTTCTGAAACAAGTAATTATCTACAGCTCTTAAACGAGTAATTATCTACAGCTCAGAAACAAGTAATTGTCTACAGTTCTGAAACAAATAATTTTCTACAGCTCAGAAACAAGTAATTGTCTACAGTTCTGAAACAAGTAATTGTCTACAGTTCTGAAACAAGTAATTATCTACAGCTCGGAAACAAGTAATTGTCTACAGTTCTGAAACAAGTAATTATCAACAGCTCTGAAACAAGTAATTATCTACAGCTCTGAAACAAGTAATTGGCTACAGTTCTGAAACAAGTAATTATCTACAGCTCTGAAACAAGAAATTGTATAAGATATTGATTATAAGGTTACTATAAATTTAATCGAATAATTTGTGGACACAGTTTATTGTGGACTCAATTTACTGGTAGCGTCTTTGTTGTAGAATTCATGCAGGACAATTTATATTTACAGCTGGTCTAGATACGGCCAATGCGATCTACAGACGTTTCTTTGACCCTGCAGGCGGCAATATTGGAATATCTGCACATATGGGAGGTCTTCTATGTGGTAACTGTTATTTACTACATTGTTCTATTTTAAAATTGATTACCTGGTATATGAAACAAGGGTGTTTGAATAGAGTGATAAATATTGACTTACATAGCACCTGTATTACACGTGTATAACATGACGATAAGTAAAATGCTTGAAATTGATTTTATCATACAGACATGCACTTATCAGCCTGATAAAGGGGTGGTGACCTAATAAATAACTTTATTCGTCTGTGAAAGATGACACAAAAGCCGGCAGAATACCTTGGCGTTTATTGTTGAATGTTTAATAACGGCTCATCAACACAGTATAGGTTATTTAGAGCCACTCCAGAGAGAGGTGAAGGATACATAGATATCCGGGAACCGTGCCCTACTCTTATTATCAAATATATTCCTATGGTTCTTTAACGTGCTCGGAGGATATACCGATACACTGGACCGCCCGATTTATGTCCCCATCCGACGGACAAGGCTAAGGGAAGGTGTCTTGCCCAAGAACACACCGACGAAACTCAGTGGTACTACGGAGGATTGAACCCGGGGCCTCTGGTTACAAATCCGCGCTATCGATTGCGCCACGTTTATTGTACAGGACATTATATAACGTCATAAAACTGCACGAAGAAGTTGTCTGCATTGAGTGAAACATTCGTCTTAATATAAACAACTAGTAAACTGTCCAGAAAATGTGGATAATCTCATAATAAATAGAACACACATTATAACTATACATTACACACGCACGGTAATACAACTGCCTCTTTCTGTATTTGTGTTGACTTAACATGTATTTGTCTAAATTTTTCAGGTTTATTCTTAGGTATCGCGGTCATGAAGAACATTCGTGAGAAGCCGTGGGAGAAGACCGTGGGGTGGATCACTTTGGCTGTGTTCCTCTTGTTTGTATCATTCTCTATATTCTTTAATGGACTTTATCAGGGCTTCCCAGAAACAGACTGGAGAGCCTGCTGTCCATAGATGGATTGATTCTTTTGTTGACTGGTTGTTTTGTAATAGACTGGTTTTTATACAAGACTGGTTCTAAAATGGAAATGTTTTATAATAGACTGGTTTTATACAAGACTGGTTCCAAATGAAAATGTTTTATAATGGACTGATTTTATACTTGACTGGTTCCAAGATTCTGACTTAAGTGTTTTATAACTGATAGGTTTATTCTTGAATGGTTCTTTTGAAAGTCTTTATAAATGACTCGTACTATACTTGACCGATTCTGAAATGAGGAGTTGGGTATAAAAAGTGATAATGGAGTTTGATAAAATATAAGGATTATTTGATAATCTGTAGTTATGAAGTTCAGCATCTAAATTTTTTGTGACTGAAGTTCAAAATTTAAAATTTCTTACCTTGCCAAAAAAACACTTTAATTTTGTTTAAAAAATGATCTTTTGAATTTTAATTCAATGGTGAGAGATGTGTTAAGACACATAATACACAGTGATTGAAACACTAGGTCACTACCATGTGTCTGCAAAGATACTAGATATCTTTGGAAACACGAAATATACACAGCTCATAAACCGAATGGTAATTAAGACTGGGACGTATCAAGGTGACTCATTTGTTGTTGACTCGATTTGCATAATAAAATCTTTCAGCACATACCAGGTAAATTGCAGATTAAAGACTGCTACTTTTGTTCGAAGACAATGAGGTCAGTGATAAAACTGACTTGCACATTGCTCAATAAAAAGCTTCCAGAACAAATTTATCTTTTGATATTTATTTTTATTTTTTAAATTAGTCCAAGTTTTAAAGGTCCTGTCGGCAATGTTTAAAAGCATTGATGTATGCATCCCATTCAGTTCTCCCCTCATTACAACATGCCCTTCCATGAATTTTTCAAACTGAAACAGAATGAGCCTTCATCATCGCAGTCACCGAGAAAACTTGCTGTAATGTGATTTGGCCATTGTTTCATACATCTTGTATGCAGATGTTTCGAGCTTGTAAACTCAATCTGTTGACTACGACAGCAAGATATCATCTAAACGCATTAACGCATTGATTTTGCATTTAAATTAAATTAATATTGCATATGTGAGTGGTATTTTGAAGCAGTGAAAGCCAGTATTGTTGAACATGTGGGTCAATATTAAAGTATGAAAACTCTGACCTAATCAGCACCCAACTTTCTGAATTATTTAAGCACATAATGGTGCGATACATTTTATGATGAGCACATTTTTTATGCTATCCTGTGGTCTTTCAAATACTGATGGTGGCTTCAGTGGCAAGTTATTATGGAGATGGGGTAATCTCACAGACACTGTACATAGGTTACTTACGTTATAAAGGGAGATAAAAAAAGTCTACTGTTGTAATACATTTATAACGGCTGTCTCCATTCAAAATTCTTATACATTTTTATAAGTGACAGCACTGTTCAAAATTGCTGACAGCTCCTTTAAACAAATGTATTAGTTTCAACTCTATGATTGCCTTTTTATGTTAAATGTGTGTATCTGCAAGTGTCAAATTTTATATGATGGTGCCTTAAGTTAAATTGTAGAGATTTTATTGATTGTTGCCTCTAACTTGATTTTTCTTTTTGAAAATGACAGTATATTTATTATCTATCTTTATCCTTAATATTGTTTTATAAACTTTTACTATATACCAATACATACCAGGGAAACAGTGTATTATATGAGTGTTGTAAACCTTACATTTTCATTGTTTATTCGCATGGTGCGACACATACAACCTAATATACAATGTTTACTGCAAAGAGACGAACAACTTCCAGTTTTGCACGACATTATCGGGTTGTGAATATAATAATAATAAAGAAGACTCGTTTTAATTGGAGTGAATGTTTGAAGAAATAAATCGTAAAGAATTTAGAAATTTATAATTACCGGGTATCTCAATTCTTAATGGAAATTTCGATCTTTACTCCAAACATATCTCTAAATTGTTTAGCTGCATTGTATACCGCGGCCTGAATTCTGACAGTAATTATGAATTGATTAGATCATCTGTTTATTCAGATTCAGAAGATATGTGTTATATACGCTTTGTTATACATAATTAGATCAGTTTTAAAAAAGAAATTGTAGTATGTATGTATGTATTCGATACACTTTTTATGGTCTGCAGACCACTTGCCAAATGTTGTTTATCAAACATATAAAGTATATATCAATTACTTCTGCTGATTTTTAATGCCATTTCATGTAGAACTACTTTCAATTTACTTATTGCAATTTTGGCCACCGGCCCATATAATAATGCATTTTATATACAATCAAACAAATATGTAATTGGTTCACCCAACATATATACAGAGAGTTTTCAATGTATATAAGTAATTCAGTTGTTTTAGCGATGGTTTTCATGGCCGGGATAGTAATGTCTCTGCGTCTTAAACTTTCTTGCCTCTCACTGCTGGGGGTTTGAATCCCACTGGGAGCTCGACTTATCAAGTGAGAAAGTGTTGATTCTTACAGCTGGCGGGAGGTATACTGTGCTGGTTATAACCAGGAAAATTTGGGTGATTAACCTTTCCCACAAAAAAAAAATGACAGTCATATATGGCCTAAAATGAGCTAAAAATGACGTAAAACATCATTCAAACAAATCAAAATTAGTTATTTGAGAACTGTCTTTACATTTTAAAATCATTGGTGTATAAGGTGTTGCTGGTTAAAACCAGATTTAACATCCATATTGTGTTCACAACCTACTGTATTCGAAAATATACTAAGAAACAAAATACAATACCCGTAGTTAAATATACTTTAACTCGCAATTTATAAACATTAGATGCAAAATAGGAGCAAAAAGGCAATATAAAAGGTATTTGCAGCAAAGTTGAATAGTTTTAAATATATACTTGATGGCTAGGTGGCTTAAAAACAATAATATTTGCATATCTTTGCACTGTACATTGTTATAGCACTAGAAATTATAATCAGATAAATTGTTTTTAGTTAATTTATAACAAATTTTAATTACATTATATTTAGATATGAAAATGTTATTACATAATATGTTTAACATCGCCAGAATTACTGTTCAACAGTATCTGCATTATAAAATGTACATTAAATGTTTTTAGTTTTTAAAAATATTGTTAAAGCGACACATGGCAATCTTGATGTTGTTATCAAGCATTCTAATACACCCGCACTATATAGCCTAGTTTAAAATATCTCGTTATATTCAACAATATATCACTGTAACGTTTGCAATGTTAGGAGAATAAGCAAGGCAATGCGAAAGATATCACTGTAACGTTTGCAACGTTAGGAGAGTAAGCAAAGCAATGCCAAAGATTTCAGATGTGTGCATTATTTTCACATTTTAGGGGTATTAGAATAGAAATAGAACATCGTTTATGGTGAATTATCTTGTAATATATCACGGTTTGACGTTCAATTGTAAATAATAATTTCACTCGCCCTTTGGGCTCTGAAATTATTGTTTACAATTGAACTCCAAACCGTGATATATTACACGATAATTCACCGTAAATAATGTTCTATGTCTTAATTAACATTAGTGTCTCAATTTATTAATCCAATATCATTTTTAGTTTAAAACTGCTTGCATATAATTAAATTCAATCCTGAGTCACCATTTTCTCTTATTCTACCACAGGTTCAAATATAGTATTGGTGCAACGTAATCAACAGTTAAGTATTTGCAAAATCAATTAGCATTTTATACTATTCTTATAATAAATAATAATGATTGAACAAATGCATCCCAAGGTTTAAAAAATCAAGATTGCCATGTGTCCCTTTAAACCAAACTGAATTGTCTTATTTGTCGGTGATCCAACCCTCTGCTAAACAGACACATACATTCGGCAAATCAAGTTTCTTTGACACTTAGGTGACTTCAAGTCTAATTGTTAATTAATTGAAGTTAATTTGAATTAAGTTTAGTGTTACTTTGTATCGTTTTATATGTAAATATATAATACAAATAACCGTGTATCGCAGTGTGCTTGTACTACAGCTGCATTCAAATTATTTAATGAATTCAAAGCGGCTGAATTCTGTATGAAACAAATCTCTATTTCTGCAGACTGTCTTTCCTACTTTTACCTCAATGATATATGTCACCAACTATTTAAGACTTAATGTTCTACAGACACAGTTCTTCAGGTGAGAAGGCTCTAGGCCCATTTTACATTTTAATTTTGATGTAAATGGGGGCCAGACCTGAAATGTTCATTCCTGTTTCGTGTTGGTATGCCGTAAACAATTCATATACTCTAATTGGTGTATGTCTCAAGGGTGAAGAATAAGTCGTGTTGCCAAAGCATGCGTTTGGACGTGATGTTCTAAATCAATTTGTTTATACAGAAAATCATCTGAACCAAACACTTACCTCAACATTATGCAATATAATAGTGTATCATACTCAACAGGTAATTTAAAGGTACTGGAGGCAATCCTGAAATCATTATGGGTGTCAATCCAGATCCAAATACAGTCATAATGTGGTTCAGATTCCTATTCATTGAGCATATGCACTAAACTAGGACCCGTTATCAATATGATTTAATTATTGTTGATGAAATTGTTTGGTCTGGAAAACTAGACGACTCGGCCAGTTTTGTTGTATAAATCATTAATAGTCATTCATGTGGTGCTTCAAGCCTCTTACAAATTCTTGTTTTGTGATAGAAGTACACTTTATTTGAATTATATGTACGCCTGTTGAAATATAATCCCCATTTGAATTAATATATATGATTTATCAGCAAAACGTCGAGCTTTCCAGACCGAACATTTTAATAACAATAAGTAACAGGAAGGTAACGTGCGGCTTAGTTCAATGCTTATGCATATATCGTATGAAACTCAAGCACATTATGAAGGTTTTCATGTGTAGGTAGTCTAACACCAACCACTCAAGATCGCCTCTAATACCTTTATTATGTACGAAGCTCATGTGTTCAGTTACATGTACATTGTGCCGTAATGAATTAGTCTACAGTCTTTTAGCTGAATCTTGTTACATGACATTGTTATATTTACTCATTCCTATATATTTCTTTTATTCTTCTAGTTTTGAAATAAAATTTACTTAAACAAATTAATGTACAATTCTTTTATTTTTTCGTATTCCATTTTATTTCAGGAAAAATAATAATGTCTAATCTTTTTTTTTAAAAACTGAAGTGCTCAGTGATGTTTAATGATTAAATGTTGGAGGGCATAACATTTTGGGTTGTATTCACCATCATTTTTTAGCTCTACTGAGCAGAGATCAGAGCTTATGCCGTGGTGTCCGTCGTCCGCCTGTCTGTCCGTAAACTTTTTATTGTAGCGACTACTTCTCGGAAACTACTGGATGGATTTTCATGAAACTTTACAGAAATGTTGCCCATGAAGTCTAGTTGATCCTAGCAAAAATTCATGTTGATATGAAATCCAAGATGGCCACCAAATCTAAAAATAGATTTTTAAAAAACAATTTTGTAGCGACTACTTCTTGAAAACTCTAAGTGATATTGATATGGGACATTTTCTAAAATGATCAGCATGATATGATTTGGTCCTTGGCGAAAATCATTTGATTCAGCGTTAAACATGGCTGCCAGCGGCCATCTTTAATTACATAGAGTGATTTAGTAAAAACTTTTAGTGACTACTCCTCTGAAACTACTCGACGGATTCCATGAAACTTCACAGGAATGTTGCACTTGATGTCTAAATGATCTTAGCAACATTTCATGTTGGTCGGAAATTCAAGATGGCCACCACAGCTAAAAATAGATTTTCAAAAAAACAAGTTTGTAGCGAGTACTTCTTGAAAACTATAAGTTATATTGATATGGGACTTTTTCTAAAATGATCAGTATTTTGATGCGACGTTAAACATGGCTGAGAGGCCATCTTTGTTTACTTAGTTATATAATGAAAACTTGTAGCGACTACTCCTCTGAAACTACTTGACGGATTTTCACGAAACTTCACACGAATGTTGCTCTTGATGTCTAATTGATCCTAGCTAAACTTCAGGTCGGCCGGAAAATCAAGATGGCCACCACAGCTAAAAATAGATTTTCAAAAAACAAGTTTGTAGCGACTACTTCCTGAAAAGTATAAGTGATATTGATATGGGACTTTTTCTATCAGCATGACATGATGTTGGTCCTTGTCGAAAATCATTTTGATTCTATGTTAAACATGGCTGTCAGCAGCCATCTTTGTTTACATAGAGTTATCTAGTAAAAACTTGTAGCGACTACTCCTCTGTATCTACTTGACTGATTTTCATGAAACTTCACAGGAATGCTGATCTACAGACCCAGTTGCGCTCAAGTACCCCAAATAAATGTAGAACGAACGCTGAACGAACGGAAAATGAATGCAGATTCTTGAAAACTGTAAGTGATATTGATATGGGACTTATTCTAAAATGATCAGTATGACATGATGTTGATCCTTGTCAAAATTATTTTGATTTGACATTAAACTTGGCCGCGAGTGGCCATCTTTGTTTACATGAGTTATAATGAAAACTTGTAGCGACTACTCTGAAACTACTCTACGGATTTTCATGAAACTTCACAGGAATGCTGATCTACATGTAGCTATCAAAAACCTATCAGTAGAGCTTCAAGGTCATTGACCACTTGTTTTATTTAAAGCTACAGAACCCACACTTAAAAAGTGTACTAACTTATGAATATGAAGGAGACAAGGGTGAAGTAAGTTTCGATGACCATTCAAAAAGTCCGTATATATGCCAGAAATCGATATGAAAAAGATATTTTTTTTATCTAGCCTTCGTACAGATAACATCTAGAAATATACAGCTTCCGATTATATTTCATATACAAGAGGGCAAAATGGCTCTGAATTGCTCACCTAATGACCTTGTCCATTATAGACACTTGCAACAGTAACAGTACAGGTGGGAGATAAATAAAAGTTTTTCTGAAGTTTTTCCTTTATAAAAAATGTAAAACAGATTTGACCCAGGGTCACATTGAACAAACATGCTCGAGGACCATACGCTTATGCTTCATGTAATATATCAGTGCTCTAAGTTATATAGTTTCGAAGATCTGTTAAGCTTTTCCATATTTACCGTTAATCTTATGTAAAACATATGACCCACTTGGGCCAAATTTGAACCCAGGTACGCCACTTGAACAAACTTGGTAGAGGACCATGAGCTTATTGTAAATTCATAAATACTAAACTCTGGCTCTTGTCGATTCAGAGAAACTTGGTAAAGGACCATAAGCTTATGTTACATGCACTACAGTATATGAGAGCTCTATACTTTGTGATTTCAGGGAAAAAATTTTTTTTAATTAAAATATGTGAACCCTGGGGCGGGACCAAACTTGACCCTAGGGTCGCCAATTGAAACTTGGTAGAGGATCATAAACTGATATAACATGCAATATATGAGAGCTCTGTGCCTTGCGGTTTTCCACAGGGCGTAGCCATTTTTGATCCCGGAGACTTCATTCAAATAAACATGATAGTCCAGGGAACCTTCGCCTCTCACCACTGCGGGTTCGAATCCCACTGGGAGCGCGACTTCTAAGTGAGGAAGTGTCGATTCTTACGGATGGCGGGTGTACAGTACTGGTTCTACCCAGGAAAAGTGGGTGGTCTGCCTCCACCACAAAAAAAAACGAAGGTCATATATAACCTTACATGTGTTGAAAATGACGTAAAACACCATACAAACTAATGAAAATCTGTTAAAATTTGTTGCAGTTATTCTTCAGAAGCTTTTAACCTTTTATGATAATGGCAACCATATTGACCTAATTTTAACTAATTGGAAAGCCATTTACCTCAGGATCATCCTTGTGAAGTTTGGTCAACATTTCCTATCGGTTTATGAAGAAGAGAAGTTGTTTAAACAAAAGTTAACAGATGACAGATAAAAAACAGTCACAATAGCTGAACAAGGGACTCATTTACATGCTCTTCAGTTTGTGAAGTAGAGATAACCACTAGGAGTTTGTGGGTTCAATTCCCAGCTGGGTTATATCAAAGACTTTATGAAATGGTACTAGTAGCTCACTTGCTGGACGTTCGGCAATGTGACCGGACAGGATATCACGTGTCCACGGCGTGGTATTGCAGTGTGGCAGCACTATAAAGCTGAGCTCACTGCTACAAGACACCGTTGTGATATGACCGAAAGCATGTTACAACCCCATATATACCACTACTACATCACCGGTCCGTGTTGTTACTTTGTAGCATTTCTAACACTAAGATTACATAATAATTAGTATACAAACGTATTTACTACTACATAAACGAGAGGGCCTAATGACCCATAATCATTCACCTATGACCTTTGTCCATTGTTGACAGTGTGGGCATCCATGGTTGAGTGGTTAGTGTCAGACTTGAAATCACTTGCCCCTCACCACTTTGGGTTCAATCCCTCAGGAGCCCAGGAATCTTTATGTGAGGAAGCTATCTAGCTGGCTTGCCGAACGCCGGTGATTTTACCCAGGTGCCCGTCCTTGCACGAAAATTGCCATGGGGTCTTCCTCCACCAATGGAAGCTGGAAAGTCGCCGTATGACCTTAGTTGTTGGTGCGACTATAACTCCAATTCAGTTCAGTTAACTTTATGTGAGATTTTGACCCCTGGGATGGGGCCTGATTTGACCAAAGGGTAGTGGACCATAAGCTTATAGTACATGCCATATATAAGAGCTCTATGCCTTTTGTTTTCATTCAAGATTTTCAATTTTCAGTCTATGTTAAAAGATGCGACACCTGGGGTGGAGCCAAATTGGACATCAGGGTCACCATTCGAATAAATTTAGCAGAGGACTATAAGCGTATACTATGTGCTAAATATTAGACCTCAGACGACCTTTCGAAGTTTCAAAGATTTTTTTTTATTTGACCCTAGACAAACATGGCAGAAGACCATAAGTTTATGTTTCTTTAAAATGTTTCCAATACAAGTCTATGTAAAATATGTGACCCCTTGGGCAGGGCCAAATTTTGACCCCAGGGTTGCAATCCGAACAAACATGGTTGAAGACCATAAGCTTATATTACATGCAAAATATTAGACCTCTAGCTTTTGTAGTTTCATAGAACTTAAAAAAAAATCCTATATAACTCCATAAACTGACTCCTGGGGCCATATTTGACCCCATGGTCACCTGTTGAACAAGAAGCAGTCTGAGAGACAGCCATATCCCCTGCCACAGTGTTTTTTCCTATGTAGCTGTAGAATCCATGATTGGGTGCTTTTGTTTAAAGGGTTTTATCAGTGCACATAAAGCAGAAAGTAAAATGAACAAAAAATATAAATTAACACTACAAAAGGTAGAAACTCTAATTTAAATCTAATTGTTATTGCACTGCACTTCCTCTCATTGCCATCTATCTTTGTGCAGTTTCATTAAGGTCTTATTAGTAGCTTTGAAGCTATGCACCAGACAAGAATAGTATAAAACTAGAAATTGTTATTGTCCATGGGACAAAAACGTATGGCTCCCCCACTCGCCCAAACAGGCATAATTGACAACTCTAGGTCCAACCGTTCTCTATTGAACCGAGATCGTATCCCTGTAACTGTATCTACTATCTGTATCAGTAAGGCCACATAAAAAAATATGTGTGGTTCAGGTAACCCGACCGACTCTATTTTTTTAAGGGGCCGACCCTAAAACTTTTTATGCAAAAATTAAAAAAAAAAAAAATAATTAATTATTTTTTTTTTGATAGTGAAGGTCAGCGTGACCTTGACCGTTGACCTAATAAATAAAAAAAAAAATATTAAACAAAAAAAATCAATAGGTGTCATCTACTGGTTATGACCAACCATCCTTCCAAGTTTGAGGACCCTAGGTCCAACCATTCTGTAGTTATTGATCGGACATAGTTTTGATAGTGAAGGTCAGCGCGACCTTGACCTTTGACCTAGTGACCCCAAAATCAATAGGGGTCATCTACTGGTCACGACCAACCATCCTTCCAAGATTGAGGACCCTAGGTCCAACCATTCTCTAGTTATTGATCGGACATCGTTTTGACAGTGAAGGTCACCGTGACTTTGACCTTTGACCTAGTGACCCCAAAATCAATAGGCGTCATCTACTGGTCACGACCAACCATCCTTCCAAGATTGAGGACTCTAGGTCCAACCATTCTCTAGTTATTGATCGGACATCGTTTTGATAGTCAATGTCACCGCAACCTTGACCTTTGACCTAGTGACCCCAAAATCAATAGGGGTCATCTACTTGTCATGACCAACCATCCTTCCAAGTTTGAGGACCCTAAGTCCAATCATTCTCTAGTTATTGATCGGACATCGTTTTGATAGTCAATGTCACCGCAACCTTGACCTTTGATCTAGTGACCCAAAAATCAATAGGGGTCATATACTTGTCATCACCAACCATCCTTCCAAGTTTGAGGACCCTAAGTCCAACCATTCTTTAGTTATTGATCGGACATCGTTTTGATAGTGAAGGTCACCGCGACCTTGACCTTTGACCTAGTGACCCCAAAATCAATAGGGGTCATCTACTGGTCACGACCAACCATCCTTCCAAGATTGAGGACTCTAGGTCCAACCATTCTCTAGTTATTGATCGGACATCGTTTTGATAGTCAATGTCACCGCAACCTTGACCTTTGACCTAGTGACCCCAAAATCAATAGGGGTCATCTACTTGTCATGACCAACCATCCTTCCAAGTTTGAGGACCCTAAGTCCAACCATTCTCTAGGTATTGATCGGACATCGTTTTGATAGTCAATGTCACCGCAACCTTGACCTTTGACCTAGTGACCCAAAAATCAATAGGGGTCATATACTTGTCATGACCAACCATCCTTCCAAGTTTGAGGACCCTAAGTCCAACCATTCTCTAGTTATTGATCGGACATCGTTTTGATAGTCAATGTCACCGCAACCTTGACCTTTGACCTAGTGACCCCAAAATCAATAGGGGTCATCTACTTGTCATGACCAACCATCCTTTCAAGTTTGAGGACCCTAGGTCCAACCATTCTCTAGTTATTGATCGGACATCGTTTTGATAGTCAATGACACCGCAACCTTGACCTTTGACCTAGTGACCCCAAAATCAATAGGGGTCATCTACTTGTCATGACCAACCATCCTTTCAAGTTTGAGGACCCTAGGTCCAACCATTCTCTAGTTATTGATCGGACATCGTTTGTGACACAGACAGACACTCAGAGAAACAGACAGCACAAAATCAATATGGCTCCCCTACCACACTTTGTGTGGGGGAGCCATAATAACAAAGGGCAGTAACTCCAATTTAAATAAACATATAAATTTAAATAGTTATTGGTTCTCCACATCCTCTTATTGCTCTCTGTCATTGCGTTTCATTGCAGATCCATTAGTAGTTTTGGAGCTATGCTTCCGACAAGAATTTTAAGTATAGAATTACAAAGGCCAATAACTCTATTGTCCATGAAAATGGAATGATGTTATTGCAATCTTCACTTCATCTACTTGTCCCCTATCATTGTGTGATGTTCCATTCCAGTCTAGTATTTGTGAGTACATTATGCTCCAGACAAAAATTGTAAGTATAACATTATAAGGGGCAATAACTCTCAATTAAATGAAGACAGAGTTATGGTTCTTGCATTCTGCACTTACTCTCATAGCCTTCTATCATTGTGCGAAATTTGATTGCAGTCCTGTTAGTAGTTTTCATGTTACGGAGCAGACACAAATTATAAGTTTAAACTTACAAAGGGCAATAAATCTAAATTAAATGAAGACAGGTATGGTTATTGCACTCTGCACTTACTCTCATTGCCGTCTATCATTGTGTGAAATTTCATCGCAGTCCCATTAGTAGTTTTGCAGTTATGGAAAAGACACAAATTGAAGTATAAAATTACAAATGGCAGTAACTCTAATTTAAATGTAGGCAGAGTTATGGTTCTTGCGCTCTGCACGTCCTCTCATTGCCCCCGTTATAGAGCGGACACAAATTATAAGTATAAAATTACCAAGGGCAATAACTCTTAATTTAAATGAAAGCAGAGTTATGGTTCTTGTATTCTACATGTCCTCTCATGGCCCTCTATCATTGTGTGAAATTTCATGCAGTCCAATTAATAGTTTTCGAGTTATAGAGCGGACACGAATTATAAGCATAAAATTACAAACGGCAATAACTCTAATTTAAATGAAGGCAGAGTTATGGTTCTTGCAGTCTGCACATCCTCTCATTGTGTGAAATTTGATAGCAGTCCCTTTAGTAGTTTTCGAGTATTGAGCAGACACGAAATGGGACTGACGTACGGACGGATGGAGGGCATTACTATATCCCCACTGGATAACAAACTTGGCAGAGGACCGTGTGATATATGCAACATATGAGAGCTTATGCCAAGTGGTTTGCAAGAAGAATATTTTAAGTTCTACCTATATAAGTCGTTTGAAGAAAAAGTTTTATAGCGATGACAAATGGATGGACGGACGACAGACCAAGAGAGATCCTAACAGCTCAGGTGAGCTAAAAATGTAGATGAAGTTGTTTTGGGACAGAATCGATAATATTTCCACAATGCAAGGTCATTTTACGTGTGCATGATGGACATGGTGTTCTACTGATACATATTTAGATAGCGTTATTTTTTATACTGTAATAAATGTTACTATATATACCATGTTATCAAGAAGTTCTCCTGACAGTATATCGAAACGTTGGGTGTTCCAGTCCCGAGTTAGGTAAACTTTTTAAATTATAGTACTACCTGTGTACAGGTACGATATAATAAATATGTTCGTGTTTAATTTGATTGCTTAAATAACCAAATTCGCATGTCAGAGCTGGTGAACATGACATTACAAATAATGACACACTTACCATTTAAAGGGAGTACATC
Organism: Cyrtodaria siliqua; assembly: GCA_037043455.1. Lineage (NCBI taxonomy): Eukaryota > Metazoa > Mollusca > Bivalvia > Adapedonta > Hiatellidae > Cyrtodaria > Cyrtodaria siliqua. Next base: position 59,987 of record JAWPHD010012119.1, read on the forward strand.
AGGCTTTTCAAAGGGGTCTAGGGGTCCGACTTAAAATTGACAAATAATGATATCTTCTATATTTAAGCGCCTAAACATAATGAATGATCCTAAAAATGACCCCTTAGTTACAAGGAAATTCATTCTGTACAGTAATACGTGCTATCCTAGGTTACGCACCAGGGTTAATTTCAGCACTGTATGCCCGATTCCGTTCTAGCTATATGGTGTATTCGAAGTTTAAACCTTAACAATATTGTTCGAACATCATATTTTGATGGATATAAGTGTTTTATCATGAATTGAAACATTTTTATAATGTAAGATATTTCTAGAAAAATCCTGATGTACTCCCTTTAAGTATGGGTTCTGAAGCTTTAAAGATAAGTTTTGAACTCTTCGTAGTGGTCAAAATTAAATCTGTGGGATACATACATTACAAACTCCACACACGAGTTAAAGGAATCATTCATCTGGATATACAAGTGAAAACAAAAACAAAAATGCTGCTGTTTAAATGTTAATTTACTTGGTTGGTACGCATGGCAGCAAGACACCTTGCCCTTCATCAAGACACATTAATTTCAAGATTATTATGGTGTAAATTATTGTGTTGAATAAATTTAAACTTCTTGGCTACAGTGTTGTTTGTTTGTATGATGTTTTACGTCATTTTCAACATTCGGGTTATATGACGGTCAATTTTTTTTTGTGGTGGAGGCAGACCACCCACTTTTTCTGGGTAGAACCAGTACTGCAAACCTCCCGCCATCCATAAGAATCGACATTTCCTCACGTACAAGTCGAGCTCACAGTGGGATTTGAACCCGCAGCGGTGGGAGGCGAAAAGGTTTACAACGCAATGTCGTTAACCAATCGGCCACGGAGAAGCTAGTCTTAAATGACATAAACTTTCCAAGATAAACCCCTTCACACTCCATTTTTACAATTTAACAAAATGTGCCATATAGATATAACGATGGGATAAAAAAAAGTAATTGTGCAACAATTTTATCTTTCGATTCCCTTTTTTTAAAACAATATTTCTTTTAAGACCCTTGGTTCTGACACTACACTGTACATTTCTTGTCAATATTCTGATTAAGACTTTTCCAGCTTCATTCTGAGTTCTTCTGCACACTGGATGATAAACAGCGACACATCCTTGTATATTTCATGATCTGTCCCATGAGTCACGGCGAGAATTGCCTCGGCTTGTTGTAGTAATTTGTGGGCCTTGGGCAGATCCTGCAGGTACAACTCGAGCTTTCCCACCTTGAACAGCTGTATGGCGTAGTTTGGGCTGTACGCTGGATAGTATGTGCTGAAAGATTGAAAAAATTATGGATTTAAACGACTATTTCTCACATTTTGGTTCACTGTTAACAGTATTTTCTGGGCATGTGAAGACCCAGATGAAGATATTCAACAGTAAGAGAATAGAGATCTTGTCATACACTTTTTATATTGTGAACTCTATTATTTTCAGTGTTCAACCCGAATTTAGGGAATATCGAGATATAAGTGCTTCGGTTTAAACCTATTTTATTTCAAACTGCAACACATTAATTATTATACAATACATATTTAATAGGACTGAAAAAATAACAAATATTATCTTAAAATAAGACTAAAATTTAATGTTGTAATTTTATCTGGTATGACTTTTACTCTTTGTTCGTATTCGGTATATAGCCTAAAGAAAAATATTCATTACAGAGGCAAGTTCCACGTATTCATTAATCTGGAGGCGAGTTCCATTATTTACATTCTTCCGATTAGTTTCATTATCTGTATCTAGTTAACTGACCTGTATGGTTCCAAAGTTTTGATGCCATAATCTAGTGCTTTTTCAAATTCTTCTATATCGATGGCGGCGTCCATTGCTCGATCGAGTACTCGGACCAAGGTGATGTTCATTGGATGCAAGATCTTGTCCGTCTCTTTCAGTGTCTCCCTGCACAGCTTGTATACCTTCTTAGAATCTGTAACAAACAACAATTCAACTTATGCTGATTTGCTGTTAACCACTGGATTATGGTTCTTGAAATTATATCAAATAATAATACATAGAGGATCTTAAACAAGTTTTTATCGTGTAGAAACAGGGCCGGTTCTAATAGAAATAGTTTTATGGTTGTTTATTTTTATGCCTCACTGCACATATCGCTTACAAACTTTGAAAGTGTAGTTGCAGTGCAGAGCATCAAAGTGCACTTGTGGGTTTGTTACATTGCAACTGTATTGTGGCAGGACAACTATGAAATGGCTTTATAATACTCCTTAACATGTGGAGTTTTTACCTCTTGTTCAACCTGATATAACCTGATGTAAGTTTAGGAGTCTTAAAACAGGATAGAGAATGACATAACTGAAGTTGATTTTAAAAGCAAATGCATCTTTAAAAATGCATTTCAATGGTTGCGTTCGTTTTCAGTGTTCAGCATTTTAAAAAAATGCATTCTTCTTTCAGTTTGCATTTATAAAAATGCACTCAGCGTTCACTTTGCGTTCAGTGTATAAATCGTGCCTAGTTCATTCTGCGTTCCTTCAGCGTTTGTTCTGCATTTACTTGAACGCAATTGGGTCATTCTATAGCAGAAAGTACTAGTACGTGATGATATAATTGACAAGTTACCGTCGAAACATATATTATTTTTCGAGGTTTTTCAAGTTACAAACCCATTCAAGTTACAAACAACACATGTTTATTATTTTGTGTCCATGCAGAAATACTCAAAATATTGACAAATACAAAAGTTATATGTAAGAAAAGGCGCCACAATGAGACTAGGTTGATACGTGTACCCAGCTTCTTTAAAATACTCTCAAGTAGTTTGGAGTTGTGCTTCAGGAATGAAACGTATGGCGTATCTTATTTTTATAACTGTTTTGCTTAGGATAATTAATACACAAATTAAACACAAGATTCAACAATTATTATATGTTGTCTTTGGAAAATATAATGTTACGTAGAGGTTGTTTTTAGTAAAATCAGACCCAACTGGGGAAAGGGCAATAATTCCACCAAAAATCATTTGACTAGAACACATTGACGATATGCACAACTAGGCTTGGTATAGATCATCCCTACTAAGTTTTGTTTAAGTTTTTCTGGCCAGGGGTTCAGGAGAACTACTCCGGACAAAGTTTGTGCATTAAAGCCTTTGAAGGGCCATAACTCCACCAAAAATCATTCATACAGAACACGACACTGATATGTGCAACATTGCTTATTAGTGATCATTCCTGCCAAGTTTCCCTGAAATCCAGCCAGGGGTGGAGGAGAACTAGTTTGATCAAAGTTTCTGTATGAGGGGTCATTAATCTGTCAAATATCATTCAACCGGAACATGGCGATGATATGCGCAACTAGGCTTGATACTGATCATCCCTGCCAAGTGCCATTGAAATCCGGCCAGGGTTCAGGAGAACTAGTCCGAACAAAGTTTGTGTCTTAAAACCATTAAGGGCCATATCTCCAAAAATCATTCAGGGTTCAGGAGAACTAGTCCGAACAAAGTTTGTGTCTTAAAACCATTAAGGGCCATATCTCCAAAAATCATTCAACTGGAACACGGCGACGATATGCGCAACTAGGCTTGGTACTGATAATCCCTGCCAAGTTTCACTGAAATCAGTCCAGGGGTTCAGGAGAACTAGTCCGGACAAAGTTTGTGACATACAGACAGACAGACAACAGACAGCACAAAAACAATAACTCTCCCACTCCGATTTGTAAGGGGAGACATAATAAGGTCATATTTTCCTTCACCACTGGATCTTGTTTTTTAGTTTAAAGAATATTTACCTGGTATGATTAATTAAATCTATGTTACTAAATTTGATTATTAAAGGTCAAAGTTCAACTGAGTTTAGCAAACGAATATCTTAAAGACAATTACCGCCAGATTTTTTAGCTTCCTCCATAACCAGCAGACGGTCCTTACAGTCCTGTAGAACTTTCATGGCTCCTTTCTTCAGAACATCCGAAAAGTCTCTAGCTCCACATTTCCTACATGGCTTAAACTTTCCCTCTGCAAAAACATTGGTTGTTACAATATAGGATCTTGTATTGGCTGCTACAATATTGGACTGTTTGTTACAGTGCCTTTCCCTTAGCCTCGTCCGTCGGATGGGGACGTTAACCGGGTGGTCCCGTGTATCGGTATATCCTCCGAGCACATTAAAGAACCATAGGAATCTATTTGATAATAAGAGTAGGGCACGGTTCCCGGATTCCTATGTACCGTATCCTTCCCCTCTCTCTGGGGCGACTCTAAATAACATGTACTGTGTTGATGAGCCGTTAAACAACATTCCATTCAATTCATTTGTTACAGTGCTGTGTATTGGACTGGTTGTTACAATACTGTATATTGGACTGTTTTTTTACAATATTATATTGGTTGTTACAATATTGGACTAGTTGTTACAATATTTGATTGTTTTTTACAGTATTGGACTGGTTGTTACAATTTTGGATACTGGACTAGTTGTTATTACCATATATTACAGTATTGGATTTGTTTAAATATTTCATTGGTTTTACAATATTGGATTGGTTGTTATAATATTTTCGAAATTAGAGATAACTATTTTGTTCAAACTTGTGTCTCATATTACAGAATATAGATTCGAAATATCATGGATCATTCCAATGTAAGTGAAACTAGTAGAATATTCCATATCAATGTTTCAGATTGACCAACAATGATGTGTTTCAAAGCTTCATGATTGCTGAAAATGTGAAATTCTCTACTGATATTTAACCCTTAACCCGCTACATATATATAATGGACTGTTTTTTCTTTGAATTAAGACCATTCTATTTATGTGAAAAAGGGGCGTTTTGGGAAAAATGACTGATCAGCCTGCGATTTACTTGACTCGCAGGCTGATCTAGATTTACAATCGCAAAGGCGTTCTTAGTGGGTTAAGGACTTTCAGTGTTTTTTTTTATGCCTAATTTATGTGAATTTTGGCTTCATTCACAATTCCAAAAAGTATCCTTTTTTCACAATTATATCCAAAAAATTCACTATCTGAAACATATAAAAAAAAATTTTTTTATTTATTTATATATATATATATATTTTTTTTTTTTGGTAAATACAGACCAGTATAAGGATACTAGTCTTAATATCAGCTGGTGTCAAAACTAGTCTGTATTTACCAAAAACAAAACTTAAAACCAAGGGATATTAAACTGTGACAATAAAAGTGAAAAAAGTTTATTTCTCTTTTATAATATTTCATGATTTCTAGAAAAATGCCGCTATTTTTCACAATGGCATGGGCACAGGCTGCATCCACAAAACACATAAAAAACGCTGTCTTTGTTGCTATTAGTAACAGGTATCCCCATACCCTTATGCTCAATATGATATTTTCACGATTTTTAGCCAATCTTTTGTTGCTAAAATTAGAAAACTGGTGGACATTAAACCATTTGTTTCCTAAATTGATTCTGAATTGCTCCAGGCTAGTCTAATACTTCATTTGGACAGCCGTTGTGTTCACACTCCTCTCACCTTGTGTAAGACATACTGGTCCACCACAGTTGAGCTGGGGACAGCAAAAACTGGTCATCTTCTCATCCTACAAAACAAAAGAAATACGGGACTTCAAATAATAAAACTTGTGTTGTATCTTTTAAACATATAGCATGGTTATTTGTAATTGTGTGTACATTTCAGCACCATCAGTTTGCTTGTTTTTCCTTAGCAGTAATAGCCATTTGCCTTACCCAGTGATCGTACAATGTGAGCAAGATTATATGAATTTTATAAAACTAGAAATGTGTCCATAGGACATGGGTGCACTCCCTATTGCTTCACATATTTATAAGTAAATTGTCTCACATTAATTTGCTATTCCAAGGGGCATAACCCTGGAATTACTAAGGCGACGGGGCCGTATATCGAACTTGGCCGAGACATGGTGCTCATATACAATTTAAGCAAGTGTGGAGAAGACTGGATAACAATTACCCAAGTTAGAGTAGGGAAAACATTAATTTTGGGAATTTGTATTATTCCAAGGGTCATAACTCTGGAATTATTGAGGTGATGGGGCCAACTATCGAACTTGGTCGAGACATTTTGCTAATATACAAGTTTGGAGAAGAATGGATAACAATAATTATCTCTTGGGTTAAGAGTCTGAAAAAACTGTTGACACCCTACGGATCGTACCTGAAGTTTTTTTTCCTTTGTTTAAGATCGAAAGTTACGTGGTTATGGAATAAACTGTATCGAATTCCTTCATGTTAAACCACACCTCCTACAACCTAAGGTAGTGAGCGTGTGCACGCATGGACGCACAGATGGCCAGATAGGGGTAACACTATATGCCCTTCCATCATTCTTTGAATGGCGTGGGTATAATAAAAGAGAGGAGTGAGAATATGTGTCTGAAAGGGTGAGGTGGAGGGGAAATAGAAAACAAAATGCAGCTTTTAAAGGAATAAAGAGTGGTCCCAATCCTAAAGTGAAAGAGAAGAAACACCTGAGGGTGTTTTTTCCTTCTTTAAAAAGTTGCTTAGGTTTTGTTGAAATGCAAAACCAACCTTCACATCTTCATATGAGCATTGTGCACCTCAGGGTAATAAACTCACATTACAACTGACAATATAATAACCATCTGTTAGCTCATGAAGGAAATTAAAACACACATGTTCACTATTCAGTCATAATCAATGGTGACTCGGTAACTGCAGGGCCCGTGAATTAGACCGTATCAATAATGCAGCAGCTGACAATATGGTGTTGTCTGAATATTGGTAATTTAATGCTCATCAGAGTATTGGGACAGCATTTACCTTTTTCCTTTCACAGTTAGTGTAAGGAAATGGATTCTGGTTGTTTAAAAGAGGACAAAGGTAAATATATATATTATACATTGTTTATAGAACTAGTTTTATGATATAACTACATGGTAATTAGATGGTTCCAACCGGCCAATCAGGTACATTGTTTTGCACTTGACTTAAATATAATAAATAGTAAATCATTTATTTTTTTCTGCCAGAAGGTTTTTAATTATATACAAGCTGACAGACTAAATAATGTTTTCTAATTTTGTTTATAGAGGATCTTACATGAGTACTCATTCATTATTGAATTTACTAAACGAGTTGGCAAAAGGATATAATGCGAGGCTTTTGGCGAAACCGACATAAACCAATTCCGATCATTGCCATTATTGATTTTTTTTGACAGCGCATTCTAGGCTTATTTGCATACTTATATAACTAGTGGTATATCGAAAATATACAATGGTGTTATTCCACTCCCACACCATAAGTTATGTGATAAATACCATATACAGGACTGAAGGCAGTCTGGAAGAATCACGGGTGTCACTCCAAATAATAAAATACATCATAATGACAATGTGCTTCATTATCATAGTCAATATCACGAAACTTAGTCCCATGATTTGTCCCATTTTAGTATTGTTAATGATAATATTTTGGTATTATAAACTCGAGAACTCAGCCAGATTTTGATGTATAAATCATTAATTTGAATTCAAATCATGCTTTCAGGCCCTAATAAATTCTTGTTTGTGACACAGACCTATAACAAATAGATTGGACACTTCGAAAATTATCTAAATTTCAAGTGGCACAGTGCGAAAATTTCACAAAATATTTCCCAACTTTAAACACAACACATATCATGAAGAGTTTTATAGATACAAGTTTTATTCATGCAAAATACCATCACAAATCTAATTATGATAGTAGTTCGTTTTCTCTTACTTTTAGAGCAAAAAAGAAGTTTGATGGAAACTCTGACTATGTCAAAACCTTGAATTTTAAAGGGAGTACATCAGGATTTTTCAAGAAACATCTTAAATTACAAAAATGTTCCAATTCATGATAAAACACTTATATCAATCAAAATATGATATTAAAACCATTTTGCTAATGTCTAAATGTTGCATACACCATACAGCACCATATAGCTATGATGGAATCTGACGTAAAATGCTGAAATTAACCCTGGTGCGTCACCTAGGATAGCACATAGTACTGTGCAGAATGAGTTTCTTTGCAAATAAGGGGTTATTTTTAGACTCATTTATTATGTTTATGCCCTTTAGAATAGAAAATATCATTATTTGTCAATTTTAAGTCGGACCCCTAAACCACCATTAAAAGCCTGATGTACCCCCTTTAAGAGAAAAGCAAAAAATGATGACATTTTTAACTTTAAACATCTTTTTATACAATTTCCTAGTTTGAAAATAAACACAAACTATTATAATACCATTTTGCTATTCACTATGAATCTTTTGAATGTATTCCAATCAAAATCAATGTCTAATTGAGAGAGAAGATAGAAGGAAAAGTTAAGGTGCCACGTGATATTTTGGTTACTTCATTGGTTAAGATAGGAAGCTTCCTATCTGTTTATTAATATGTCAAAGTACAACGTACACTGTTAGTACAAATGTTTGGAATATAACCCCAAATAATAGGAATTTATATGTGTTTTAACAAAAAAAACACACAAGCAGAGTCATCTAATAAACTGAAGATAACGTGCAGCTCAAGTTAATGCATGTGCATATTTTGTATGAAAATGAAACAGATTAGGATGGTTTTCATTTGATTATGGAATTGAATTGGGGTTTTAAGGCGCATCAACACATGAAAAGGTTATATGGCACCTAACAGGCATGAACATGCCAGGCTCATCTTCCATATACATAGAGATAAAATATGGAAAATGGGCCTAGAACCTTCTCACCCTGAACTGCAGAGTTGCTGCAAATTCTATCGTAGAAACTCCATTTACGCTGGAGCCACGTTATTGTTTTTCTGCCACAGCTCTTTTGATGCGAGTGAGATAGCACCTGAAACAATGCAGGGATCATGATGAAGACCTTTAATGAACATGAACAAAAAATTATAAAATGAACATGAATTTGGGGGGATTCTACCCCTCTGCCTACCCCTCCAAAGGGATCTGCAGTGGTCCTATTCTTTGCCCCGTGACCAAACGGGGGCCCCCGGAACCACACGGGGCATTTGATTATTTGATTATGGAACGATCTTCCAGATTGCCTTTACTTCCTTTAAAACCTGCATGTCAATATCTTGTTGATGTCTTCATTACTGCCATGTTTTATTTAATGAACTGTAAATTATGTTGGTTAATCTAGGTATTACAGTTCTCCGGCCATGTTTTGTTTCATGAACATGTTTATGTTTACTTAAATCGAAATCAATACACAACAATAGATATTTACAATTCACACATTGCAATATCTGTGAAAACTGAAAAGCGAGAATAAGATTTTATTTGATGATGTAGAAAACTTTGAACAGGACGGTAAATTAATCCACAGGTAAATGTATTTATCAATTATCTAGTAATAGTTGTGCAGTTATACAATTCAGATTTACTTCCTTTTCCCGTGCAGTCATACAGTGGTAAAAGTAGTATCTACATCATGCAAATAATACTTATTTTTACATACAACTTAGTAGCGGTTTTTAATATATGTTTATCTCCGAGATTATTAAGAAATGTTCATATGATGTTTAAGAGTTAAATTTATTAATTGATAGTACTACAAAAAAGGTGGCCATTCACCTTTAAATATGCACATTTGAATTATTTTATAAACACAACACACTAATATAATTGTGTTATATCTGGTACTATGGCTTAATTGCCTGAGTGTGAAATTTGGCAATCTGTTGACTTTTAAGGATTCAAATACTTATAATTGTTACAGACCCAGTTGCGTTCAAGTACCCCAAAAATATATTCCGTTTGCGTTCCATTTGCAATCAATTTGCAATCTGTTTGTGCTCCGTTTGCATAATTTCATAAATGCAGTTTTTTAAAATATGCATTTGCATTCAGCGTTTATAAATGAAACTCTGTGTTCATTTAAATGCATGGAACTGCATATTCCTGGACGCAACAGAATGTCAAATGTTATGTGGACGTAGATTTTTGCAAGCAAATACAACATCTCATTTTTTTATTTTTTTTTAGCAAAGTCAACTTTATCTACACATTGAGGGGAAGCACACTTCACAAGATGGCCGCCAATTTGTCCCAGATAAAATCTGAACTCATCCAGTGTGCCGTATGTCTTGGTGACCTTCAAGACCCACGTGCGCTTCCGTGCCTTCACGCATTCTGTGAAAAGTGTCTGCAGTCAAGCATAACTGTTTCTAAGGATATCATTAAGCCCGGCAAGAAGATGCTACGCTGCCCCAGCTGTAGACAACAGTCAAAACTACCATCAAATGGAATCGAGGGATATCCTATAGATTTTCGAGCAAATACAATTTTGGAATTCTTAAACGAAGGAGAGGATAATCGAAAAGGGATTATTTTCTGTGATTTTTGTGAGCAAAGCAAAATGGAGGCTTACATGTTTTGTTGTAATTGTCGGAAACATTTCTGCCAAGTTTGCCAACTAAAATATCACACAGAAGCGATATTTGAAAACCATTTAATTCTTAGACAGATGAACGACAAAAGAGAGCAGGTGAAATGCAGAAAACATACTAGTATTAGTGTCGGCCATTTTTGTTCATCATGTGAAATTAGTGTCTGTATTATTTGCATTGCTACTGAACATAATAATCACAATGTTTGTGAAACTGACATTGTCATGGCAGCACAAGTTAGGAAACTACAAGATGGCATCCATCTTCTTGAAAAGCAGATCTTGGATGTAAAAGACATTTTGTTACATACCATGTGCAGTCAAGGCAGAGTCAGGAATATGTATGAAGAATGCAAACTTTTAGTGAAGAAAAATTCACGAAAACTTGTACAAATAATAATGGAAAATGAAAACAAGCTTCTAGCCAACCTAGAACAAACATATCTTCAGAAAACTGACAAACTTTTACATGAAAAAAATCTATGTGAAGAAAAATTGAAGGAATTTGAAAATCTGAATTTTAGGATCAGAAGCGTACTTATTCACACAAATGGAGAAATAAATTTAGAACAGTGTTTAGACACACAAAGATCCTTACACAAATTAGAGAAAGAGATAAGGTTTAAATGTAAATCTTATGAAAAGTTTGTTGTATTTGTCCCTGGTGCAGTGTACACTCTAGGTCGCCTTGAAGAGGCTCAGGTTAAAAATAACAAACAATATGGAAATCAATCAATGTGTGAGATGGAAATTGAAAACCTCGGACATTATGACAACGATGCTGAAAATCATACTGAAAATAGTTTCACCAAAAGTGGTGTTTGTCTGTCTGATACAACACTATCAAATGGCAAGATGGGTAATTCTAGCAAATTAGAAGTCAAAGGTCAGCATGTTCCAAATAAAGAAAGGGTGACAGAAAAAAATGATCAGCAGAAGCCAACGCAAAAGATGGAGAAAAAAGTCACTTTTCAGACAAATGATGTAAAATACAGCCAGCATACAACACAGATGAGAGAAGAGAACGTGGGAAAAGCAGACGCAAATGTATCATTATTAACAAGCCATTCAAAACAAGGACACCCAACCATTACATCTGCATCAGTTACACTCTTAGCAGCAAAAAGTGATCATGACAATGGCAAATTATGCAACATCGGTGAAAGAAATGCTCCTGAACAGAAATCTACACAAGAAATCAGCAGACAAACACATTTAAATCATCATTTTGAGCAAAGGTCAAGGTCATTTGAATATCAATCTGAAGAAAAAAGAGAAAACTCAAAACAGAATTTCAAACGAGGATTGGCATTAAACGAAACATCAAGGAATGAAAATCACGTTCCACCAACAGGCAATCAATATACAAATCTAGGGTCAAGGTCTAATCTACATTCAGGGTCAAACTGCTTGAAAAGTCCAGTATGTGCAAGACTTGTAACAGAACTTGGAGGTCATGGCAAAGGTCAAGGTTGCCTTAATCTTCCATATTCTGTCTGCTTCAACAGCAATGCTGAAATCGTGGTAGCAGAAAAAGGGAACAGAAGATTACAGGTTTTCGACATGGGTGGTAAATCATTAAGAATTTTAGCCAGTGGACAAATTATTCCAAACAGTGTGGTTCCCATGGAGATGAATAGGTTAGCAGTTACAGATGAACTCACAAAATCTGTAATACTGATCAACAATGGTGGACGGATTGTGAAATCAATATCTTCAGAAAATGTTTCATTTCCCTTCTGTCTAGATGTGACACAAGACGGCAACTATGTAGTGACAGATATGATCTTGGAAACTTTAAGTGTTCTGGATAAAGATGGCCGACTATTGACCCAAATTGGTAACCATGGCAACACACAGAATCATCTCGAAAGCCCCAGCTGTGTGCATGTAAATGAAGACGACACCATGTTCGTCTCTGATGCAGGAAGCCATGAAATTAAACTCTTTGACAAATACGGAAACCTTATGTACAAGTTCGGAGGTTATGGAATGGAACCAGGCTGCCTCAGATGTCCGAGAGGAATGGCAAGAAAAGATGACATTATCTTCGTTGCAGATTCAGGAAATGATCGAGTTGTGATGTTTACCTATATCGGCGAGTATGTGGGCTGTCTTTTGTCAGGCAACTATGGGATCAAGCAACCAACAGGACTGAGTTATGATTGCAGACACAATCTTCTAGCTGTGGCAATGCCCGACATACATGAAGTACGGGTGTATGAGCTAAGCAATATAATTCCATTGGATACACTTCTGTGAAAACTTTAACATACAAGCAATATTTCTTATCAAATATTTTTTTGATACCTGGATATAAATTCAGAAAATAAAAGAACAAGATACAAATGAGCTTATGAACATTCAAAAGTGCAGACCCGAATACTACGGTGCTAATCTGTGCTTATGTAGATAGATGTATACCCATACATGTGATATCCCACAAACAGCACATCTTCTCCCATTTCCAGACATCTGAGATAGGGGTTTCCCTATCCTTAATGACCATGTGATTTAACATGTGACTAACCCCAATATTCTACTGAGGTGAATGTTTACTTCAGCAAATTGAATGTTATACTTGTTTTTTGACAACATGAAGGAACAGAAATCGTAATGTTAAAGGCATGAATTCAGCTTTATTTATAATATAACGTCATAAAACATGCTGACAATGTCATTAATATCTAGCGTTAATAAGAGATGTCACCAGTAAGTCACCAAATGCCCCCGAAAAGCAATTTTTACAAATTTGACCTTTGACCTCCAAGTGTGACATTGACCAAACAAACAAGCTAAAGTATTATACAACTACCTACTTCTGTTGAGGTCAATGGTTAGAACTATTCTTCCAAGGGAATGACTATTGACCCAAAACAGGGAACTATTGACCAAAATGAATGACCATTGATCAGAAACAGGAAACTATTGACCAAGGTGAATGAATATTGGCCTGAAACAGGGAACTATTGACTGAGACAAATGACTATTGACATGAAACAGGGAACTATTGAATGAGACAAATGGCTATTGACCATGATAAGTGAATATTGACTTGAAAAGGGAACTATTGACCGAGACAAATGACTATTGACCTGAAACAGGGAACTATCGACCTGAAACAGGGAACTATTGAAGGAGACAAAGTGAAGGTCAATAGTTCCGTGTTGGGTCAATAACTATGATTTCCGAGGAAGAATAGTTTTAAATCATTGACCGAAAGAGAAGCAGATGGTTGTTTTATTATATTGAAAAAATAAAGACAATCTCCAAATAATTTAAACATTAGGCTATCACTTTTTATTTCCTGTTCATTGTCTGACAATGTAAACTGACGAAGATTTCTGATACTTGAACAAGAGCACCACCCAGCAGGGCATATACGCCCGTCGTTATATTGTTGCAGTCTTCACGCTAATTTTTTTCGCAGCACTTGCCCATTTGGGCAATTTAACTAGCAAAACCATTTGCCCGAAAGCTTTTTAACTAGCCCGAATTTTACATAGTATTTTCTAAGGAACAAAAAGAAAACCCTTTTTTTTTTTGTTAGTATTGTTTCTTTTATTCGATCATAAACAGTGATTTTGGGGAAATCGCCGAGGTGTTCCAATTGGCCTCTATATAAATAGGTTGAGACTGATAAAAATACATTTGGAAAACCCCACTGATTTATTTACAATAAAATGCGGATATTTCTAGGTTTTAACCCATTTCATTGTGCAGGCAAATTTAATAAACATTCCCCTAAATCTGAACAGTTTTGCGGTTTCTGCTGCTGCAGCATATTACATCTCGGTGATGTTAGTAAAATGTGGTTATGGTCAATTTTAAAAATAAATTAACAAAACTATATATCATTAATTTTCATTATGTAGATATTTAAATTGCCTACACAATGAAATAATTTTTAAAAGCAATATTCATGCAAAAACTAATTTAATGAAGATAAAAATCATATGTGAGCATGCGAATCGGGTCAAAATGATGTCCTACCTTACTTTCACCCGAATTTTCTGTAAGATATATTCACTTTTTCTCTAACCCAGTGTGTAGATTGTAGGGAATTTTAAGTCATTTGTAGTGCTGAAAGAAACTCTAAAATCCATAGAGAACTTCAAAAGTTAAACTGATTTATATAAATTTGGTCAAATCCTACGCGTATCGGAAACTCGTGACCAACCGTTCCCAAAGATCGTCTTCCCAAATCATATTGAAGGAATGATGGGGTATTGCTTCTTCAGAGTGCTGGAAAAAGCACCCCATGGTCTAAATATTGTCTGAGTTGGCTTGGATGGAAGATTTCCCTAACACATTCCTCCTGAAACCAAACATTTTCATCATTTCCATAGTCATCCAAGTCAAAATTGGCAAAAAAAAGAGTCAAAGTCCCTTTCGCTCTAAATTCATTTGTTGTTTACAGTTTTCTCACGCTAAAAGTTGTCCAAAACGTCGACTTCTTCATCCATAAACTATAATTCGTCATGTAATCACACATAAATGTATCTCCTTTCGCTCGGAACATAAAATCTATCATCTATATTTACCGATTCACTCGAAAAATCGAGGAAATACACGCAAAAAATCGCTGAAAACCTTTTTTTTCCCACTTCCTGAACAATCTCCACGCAGAGTTATTGTTCCTTACACTCACAAATGAGGAACGAGTGTACTCTGGGTAGAGATTGCTTCCTGAAGTGTTTAAAATTCCCAGACAATTTTTTATTTACTGCGCATGCTCACTCTGCCTTCTATCTGAAGAGTATTCACGTTTTATACGTGGTTTACACATGGAAAACAACGACATGTCAACAAACCAACAACAACAGTCATTACATACGAATGTTTTCGTATCCCGCATGAAATGGGTTAAATGATTTCATTTTATTTTCTGTATTCAAACAATATATTCCACTGAAAAATCACACTTGCCCGATCGGGCAAGCAGATGGTAATTTCTGCTTGCCCCAAATCGAAGCTACTTTCCCTGGACTTCGGGCTAGCCGGTTACGACGAAGACTGTTGTTGTTTGAAAGTTATAAACACAATCACTTGTTAAAGGCAAAGCTTAGTTCCAGGTTAAACCTTTTTCAAAGAGAAATCATTCAAAACATGATTTAGAGGGTTATGGGACTTTCATCGATCATGTTTAAGATGTGTACAAACTTTCTTGTTATAAACCTTATACTTTGAAAGTTATTGGCAAGGTTAAATTCCAGGTTAAATCTTTTCCGAAGGGAAATAATTCAAACAAATATGCATCAGACAGTTATGGGCCTTTAAAATATATTGTATGACATTTGACCCAACTTAAGTAGGCAACAATACATGCGGAGGTTCTTGACTGTATCAAACTTAATTAAATTAATTCAATGCTACTAGTAACAGCAAGGACACAAACATAACATACATTATTTGCATATAAAATGACCGTAGAGTCCAAAATAAGGTATTGATATTTAAGTACCTATTTGATCATTGAAAAGGCATGGAAAGCTTGCTTATTTACTGCTAACATGCCACATGACCGATTAGTTCAGGTATATAAACTGAGGCCTGGGAAAAGTTTTCTCTTTGAAAAGCATTGGTATATTAAACAGTATCTGGGGTATAACAGTATATAATACTTCAAACTTTATATTTATGAAAAACAAGAGACAAACGCCTGGTGGCGTTAAAGCCGGGTTTTCCAAAATGTGAAAGATGAGTGCCTGTGTGTTTGGTGAAACTATTTAATAAAGCTTTTCTAGACAGATTATTTTTTTGGGAGTGGAAAGATGTTTTCATGTTGAAAACCTAGTTTTAATTTTCAGCGCATGATGTTTGGTACATGTAAGCAATTTACTTTCTAAGTTTTATAATAATTGCACCTGGCAATGATGAGATATAAAAAAATAATTTGACATTACAATGCCGAGATATAACAAGAGCTGTCGGAGAACAGCGCAGCGCGATTATTCAATTTTTCAGAGATTAATAAATTTATAGCTAGTATAAAACATCAGAAACACCGAAATATGTAAAAAAAGTTCAAGTGGTTGTGGGGGGGGGGGGGGGGGGGGGGGGGGAGGAGCTGGGGTGAGTGGTGGGGAAGGGGCAACATGTTTAAGAATTGACAAAAGCAACACAGAAATAAAAAGCAACACAGAAATATGTAAAAAAATAAATAAAAATAGAGTTTCAAGGGTAGGGGGGGGGGGGGGGGGGGGGGGGGGGGGGGGGGAGAGAAGCTATGTGTAAGAATTGACCAAAAAACACAGAAATATGTAAAAAAAATAATAATCTAGTTTTGAGTGTGTGGTGGGAGCGGGGGGGGGGGGGGGGGGGGGGGGGGGACGGGCGGGGGGGGGGGAAGGGGCAACATGTTTAAGAATTGACAAAAACAACACAGAAATATGTAAAAAAAATAGAGTTTCAAGTGGGGGTGGTGGGGTGGTGGGGAAGTGGGGGTGAGAAGCGGGAGTGGGTTGGGGGTGGGGTGGGGGAGGGGGAGGGGGAAACATATATGTGTAAGAATTGACTTAAACAACAACACAGAAATATGTAAAAAAAATAAAAATAAAAATTTCAAGTGGTGGGTGGGGGGAGCGGTGGGGAGAAGCAGGTGGTTGGGGTGTGGGGGAGAAGCTATGTGTAAGAATTGACCAAAAACACAGAAATATGTAAAAAAAAAAATCTAGTTTTCAGTGTGTGTGGGTGGGGTGGGGGAGATGAGTCGTTCCGAAGGGACAACATGTTTAAGAATTGACAAAAGCAACACAGAAATATGTAAAAAAATAAATAAAAATAGAGTTTCAAGTGGGGGTGGTGGGGGGCGGGGGAGGTGGGAGTGGGTTGGGGGTGGGGCAACATATATGTGTAAAAATGGACTAAAACAACACAGAAATATGTAAAAGTAAAAAAGAAAGAAAAAAGTTTGGGGGGGGGGGGGGGGGGGGGGTAGTGTGTGGGAGTGGGGTGGAGGAGGCAACATATATGTGTAAGAAGCTATGTGGTAAGAAATTACGAAAACAACACAGATATATGTAAACAAGAGTTCAATGACCTGGAAGCTCTACTGATAGGTTTTTGATAGCTAGGTCAACATTCCTGTGAAGTTTCATTAGTAGTCATTACAAACCTGTATTTTGAAAATCTATTTTTAGCCATGGCGGCCATCTTGAATTTCCGGCCAACCTGAAATTTTGCTAGGATCAATAAGACATCAAGAGCAACATTCCTGTAAAGTTTCATGAAAATCCGTCAAGTAGTTACAGAGGAGTAGTCGTTACAAATTTTTACTATATAACTCTATGTAAACAAAGATGGCCGCTGACAGACATGTTTAACATCGAATCAAAACAATTTTCGACAAGGACCTACATCATGACATGCTGATCATTTTAGAAAAAGTCCCATATCAATATCACTTATAGTTTTCAAGAAGTGGTCGCTACAAACTTGTTTTTTGAAAATCTACTTTTTAGTTCACGTCGGCCATCTTGAATTTCCGGTCGACCTGAACTTTTGTTAGGATCAATAAGACATCAAGAGCAACATTCGTGTGAAGTTTCATGAAAATCCATCAAGTAGTTTCAGAGGAGTAGTCGCTACAAGTTTTCATTATATAACTCTATGTAAACAAAGATGGCCACTGCAGCCCATGTTTAATGTCGAATCAAAATAATTTTCGACAAGGATCAGCATCATGTCATGCTGTTCATTTTAGAAAAAGTGCCATATCCATATCACTTACAGTTTTTAAGAAGTAGTCACTACAAAATTATTTATTTTAAATCTATTTTTAGCCGTGGTGGCCATATTGAATTTCCGGCCAGCCTGAAATTTTTCGAGGATCAACTAGACATCAATTGCAACATTTCTGTGAAGTTTCATGAACATTCGTGAATTTCTGGCCGATCTGAAATTTTGCTAGGATCAATTAGACATTAAAAGCAACATTCCTGTGAAGTTTCATGAAAATCCGCCAAGTAGTTTCAGAGGAG
>JAWPHD010012120.1:0-78353 GCA_037043455.1 Cyrtodaria siliqua
CTTACACAATGTCTGCATGCATTGTACCACGTACAGTGTCTGCATGCATAGTACCACTTACACTGTCTGCATGCATTGTACTACTTACACTGTCTTCATGCATTGTACCACTTTCACTGTCTGCATGCATTGTACTACTTACACTGTCTGCATGCATTGTACTACTTACACTGTCTTCATGCATTGTACCACTTTCACTGTATGCATGCATTGTACTACTTTCACTGTCTGCATGCATTGTACTACTTACACTGTCTGCATGCATTGTACTACTTACACTGTCTTCATGCATTGTACCACTTTCACTGTATGGCATGCATTGTACTACTTACACTGTCTTCATGCATTGTACCACTTTCACTGTATGCTATGCATTGTACCACTTTCACTGTCTGCATGCATTGTACTACTTTCACTGTCTGCATGCATTGTACTACTTACACTGTCTGCATGCATTGTACTACTTACACTGTCTGCATGCATTGTACTACTTACACTGTCTGCATGCATTGTACTACTTACACTGTCTGCATGCATTGTACCTACTTACACTGTCTTCATGCATTGTACCACTTTCACTGTATGCATGCATTGTACTACTTTCACTGTCTGCATGCATTGTACTACTTACACTGTCTTCATGCATTGTACCACTTTCACTGTATGCATGCATTGTACTACTTACACTGTCTTCATGCATTGTACCACTTTCACTGTATGCATGCATTGTACCACTTTCACTGTCTGCATGCATTGTACTACTTACACTGTCTGCATGCATTGTACTACTTACACTGTCTTCATGCATTGTACCACTTTCACTGTATGCATGCATTGTACTACTTACACTGTCTTCATGCATTGTACCACTTTCACTGTATGCATGCATTGTACCACTTTCACTGTCTGCATGCATTGTACTACTTTCACTGTCTGCATGCATTGTACTACTTACACTGTCTGCATGCATTGTACTACTTACACTGTCTGCATGCATTGTACTACTTACACTGTCTGCATGCATTGTACTACTTACACTGTCTGCATGCATTGTACTACTTACACTGTCTGCATGCATTGTACTACTTACACTGTCTGCATGCATTGTACTACTTACACTGTCTGCATGCATTGTACTACTTACACTGTCCGCATGCATTGTACCACTTACACTGTCTTCATGCATTGTACCACTTACACTGTCTGCATGCATTGTACCACTTACACTGTATACATGCATTGCACCACTTACAGTGTCTGCATGCATAGTACCACTTACACTGTCTGACTGTCTGTATGCATAGTAAGTGATGCACTTACAATGCTCAGACAAAATAACGATATTGATCCCTCAGTACAAAATAATCTGTCACTTTTACAACACTGTATAACTTACATTTTTTATGAAAATAGACATTAGGATTTTGGTAATGAACAAGTGTAGCAAGATGACTTATAGGCGTATTCGTAGCTTCGATGTTAGATTTTATCGTGAATTCATTCAGGCAAGTTAATTTTACTTTGGGTTTCGATATGTTTCAATGAAAACACATACATCGCAAAGTGTTTCTTGGTATCATACATTATGTACCGGATCTTTCAATTTCGGATTATAATATGATACACTCTAACATGTTTCCGTAAAAACACTTCAAAACACTTACATCGAAATGTATCCCTACTTCACTCTATTGCGACGTATCTTATCTTATAAATACTCAATTATTTCCATTAAAACACTCATATCGTAAAGTGTCTTCCCTAAGAGTCATTAGAAGCAGGTTTGAAAAACGAATTCATGAAATAGTTTTTCACTGTAGCTCAACGTGTCGGAAGTCCGTGGAGCTATTGCCATGACCTCGGCGTCGTCGTCGGCGTCAGTGTCGTCTATAGACAGCATGGTAATGTTTTTATAAGTCTGCATAACTCTTCAACCTTTTCTGGTATGACTTTAATATTTGGTATGTACCTTTAATATACCTAAATGTATAGTTGCGATTGCACTCAGTTAAACTCAGTGAACAATTGCATTTGGCGAGAAATATAGCAGAAATGAACACCAACACGTCAATCAATTGACTCTGGCACATCTAGACTGTTATCTTGACACCTGTAAGTCTACTGGATTAATTGACTGGGGTTTAACTCTCAAATTCATGGAGCCTGTCAATTATGTTCAGTGTTCTGTTTTCACAGCACTTGTGGGCGCGGTGGGCGTTTTAAAGGTGCTCTAGGCGTCTAAAGAAGGGTTTAAAGGGGCATTTTAAAGCAGGGCGTTTTTTTAGACGGAACCTTTGCGTTCCACCGTTAATGACAACGTATTCATACACTGCACACAATCTAGCAAATAGTTCCGAACCGCCATACAAATTATACTAGTATAACAAGCAATATATATATAACTATATGCACTATAAGCACTATATATATGTAGGCATATATATACTTAAAGTCACCAGGATACTGGGTCTCTCAATTTGAACACAATTATTGGGACCACCATGAAATAGTGTGAATATACGTTTTTGGTATTTTTTTATGAATTAAGTACACCTACGGGTACTTATGTATGACTATATAGTCGTAACTTAACGGGTAATTCAACTGTTAACGCCTTTTATTCTCAAACCATAATACTGGGTCTGACCCAACATTTTTGCCGGGTCTTGTTAATATATATAATTATATATACCGCATCACTAGTTTATTGGGTCATTGTGAATTTCCCAATATATTGGGTCCTGAAATCTGACCTCGTATTGGATAAACAGTATATATATACACACTTAGCAAATTATCAAGGGGAGATAACCCCTACTCGGGGGCCCAATAAACGTGTAAAATAAGTTATGTGCGATAGGCTTAATTAGGTAAATGTAGTTCTGTTAAACATGCATGTATTATTGGGTCGTTGAATAATTGGGTCAAGACCCAATAGGCAGATTGAGGACCCAATAACATGGTAAGGACCCAATATATCGAGTGTAAAAATAAACTGGTGTCTTTAAAACTATACATATATATATAGATGGGGAAAAATCATTTATACAGTGCTACAGTTTATAAAAGCCCAAGCGCTTTCGGCTTTACGCCTTCAGCAGGGGTACACAAACACGAAAATAACAAATACGAAATAAAAAACACTCAAATACACGGCAGTTTAAATAAAACTCTTAAAAAAACAACTTATCGTTTGGCAATGTTGTAGAAACTGGTTACTTTGAATAGACATTCTGGAGCTAAATGTGATACTAATAAAAGAACATATCTGGTTGGATGAGGGTAAAACTGTACCCTGACATTTAGTTATGAAGAGAGAGTAAAAATGTGAAAATGATAACACAAACCCTGCCTCAAAACATAAAACTTAAAATCGATACTGCAGTATAAAGCAACTCCAAAGCTAATAAAAAGCAATGAATAAGGCTAAACAAATTAAATTAAATAAATGGAGATATTTTGATCAAGGGAAGTAACAAAAGTACTAATAATAGAACATTGCTGGCTGGATGAAAGTCAAATTTTACGCTGAAATTTATGATTAGTTATGAAGAGAGAGTATGTGAGTGAATAACCCTACCTCTAAACCTAAGACAAAGAATCGATACTGCAAGATATAGCACAAACAACTCCAAAGTTAATTGAATAAGGCTAAAATAATATATAAATGGAGAAAATTGGATCGAGGGAAGTAATAAAAACCGGAGTATGTGTGTTTACATTTATATATTCTGTAAGATATATCTATTCCCCTTTGTTGATTCCTACTGGATGTTTTGTGTTGAAGCGTCTTATCCAGTACGTTTCACGCAAGTTACGTTCTGCGTCGGTCCAATTTGGATTGTGTTCGATGCATGTCGGAGACAAGTCGTTGAACGTGTGGCCTTCTGAACTGAAGTGTTCGGCCGCTGGCGACCTAGCAAACCTAAAATCACCCATTCAGCCCTATATTTTAAAATGTATGAATGTCGTATAAAAGTATTGATACAAATATTGGCTGCTTAATAATTTAACTGGCCCCAGGTGTCAGACGCTTGAAACGAAACCTCATTTATCGTATACACATCATAGGCATAATCATCACCATTAAAGGATGAAGGTGGATTTAAGTGAAATGATTGTTGAGGGAGTTAAGGGAAATGAATGTTGACCCCTTACTGCCACAAGTCCCGTTCCGTAGAGAGGTTATGTTCATGTAGCAGAACTCGTTTGATATTTGCAGAGATCATAAACAGGTGCGGATCCAGGATTTCATGTTAAAGTGGGGCGTGGGGCGTATCTTTTCAAAAATAGGTTGACAACCAAAAAGAAGAAAAACAAAAACATTGAAATGTATTATGTTTGTGTGGGGTGGGGATGAGGAGCGTAAGCATACGTTTCCAGGTTTTAGGCTGTGGTGCGCACCGGCTCTACCCCCACCCCATGGATCCGTCCTTGGACTCGCTCCAGATGGCAGAATGGCTTATTTTAAATTGTTTTCAATGGGCTAAATTTCACTGGTCTGACTCCTGGGTAATCAAAATGCCTTTTTCTTAATAATGGCCACATCCTATGTATATAATATGTGAAAACTTGTACCTGATTGTGAAAAAATAAACCTGATTTTTTTCATATTTATTTTGCACCAAAACAGGTATTTTGGCAATAAAAAAAATAAAATGTGTGTGGATTAGCCTGGAATGTGAGGTCCCAGTAACTTGGAGTGGTCCTATAGCACTTAAAGTTTCCGCTTAAGTGTCTATAAGTGGATTAACGGCAATATATATGTCACATTTGCTGCAAAAAAATCGCAATGTTATGATTTAAGGTACCGTATGAGGCTAAAATCTGAAAATGTCTCGGTTCTGACATTTTGGCTTGGTGCGACACTAGAAGAAGACTTTCTTTGTATTGAAAGCCTTAGAACCTTAAAACTGATGATAGGTTTTAAAATCGGAAACTAAACTATACAGAAATGTATGTATTTCGTCATTTATTTTAGTTCGTTTTACTAAACATTTGTTGACCCCATCCCCTTTTCTTCATGAATTCAGATGAAAGCAATATGTAATGGCGTACAATTGTAATTTAACGCATTATATAGGCTTATTGTTAGAGACAACAATATAACAGATTGAACTATATACTATTCCTGTGTGTGATTCAGTTTGTCTTGCAGTTTTTGTGATTAATTTCTTTTATCCCATGTAAGACATAATACAATGTTATACAAAAGTTGTTCAGGTATCAATACAAACTATATGATTTTCAAACTTAACACATTATATGGTTACTATGAATAACAGAACATTAATACAATGTCTTACAGGTAATCTTTTAAGTGTGAATATAAAAAAAGATAAAGACGAAGTAAAGAAAGTAAAAAAGGAGAAAAGGTAAAAGAAATAGATGCTTACAGATGAGAAGCTGTATGAATATATTTTTCTTATTTTTATTTACATGTTACCCCATTTAATTTCGTGTGACCTAAGTTTGTTTTTGTTTATTGCGATAATTCTTTCTGTTTGCTTGGTTTTTTGTAAGTATGGTATGAATGCTGCAATACTGGGAATTGTTCTCGTGTATTTACTTTTAAAAATAAAATATTTAGCAAGTAAAATTATACAGTTTAGTAAGTTAAATTTTGATGAGTTGTATAACCCGAACGATATATTTTGATAACATATGTTAAAAGGTTGATTGTTTGCAAAAAGTATGTACTTGAGTCCAAAAGGCTCTTACAAAATGACATTCCCAAAACAAGTGTTCTAGAGTTTCCGGATGTCTATCACAAAATTCACAAAAACTTGAATTAACTATTTTACATTTAGATAAAAACTGGTTAGTAGGTAAAATTCTCATAATGTATTTGTATTGAAATGATCTTAGTTTTGTGTCTATGGTACTTTTGAAAGGTAGACAATGAATGGTTTTCCAGTTAAGGTTGTTAAATATTTCTTCCCCTTTAAGATGAGGTTTTATTCCATATGTACTGTTTTTCTAAATTAACATCTTCAATATTAGAATTAAAATTAATTTTTGACTATGATTCGATAATGTTACATAAAAACGGCGTTTCGCTGAACATAGAATAACCATCTTTGCAAATAAAGTTATTCTCAAAGATGAAGTTACCGTCATATTTTTTCCATTGAAGACATGTATATATACTTTCATTCGCCATTATTGTTTACATCTGTTAGTCGTTTAACCCAACTTGCTTTTATTGAATTTATAAAAAGTTCTATATCTATCATCTTCATTCCACCGTTTTCAATATTTTGTATAATTGTTTTACGCTTAATTTTGTCTGGTTTTCCCTCCCACAGAAATTCGAACATTTTATTTTTAATTAGGTTTATAGTGTTTATGTTGGGTGATTCAAGCACAGTTATTGGACAAATTAGTTTTGGTAGCGCAAATCTGTTTATTACTGTGATTTTACCTAAAATCGACAATTTATGTTTCTTCCAGTTATCAAAAAAAGTATGATAATGGACCTTTGGAAACGGCCGAGCACGACACATACGAAATATTGCAGTCTCGGTTTGATTGAGACTGTTCATGAGCGGTAGTGAAATATGCTGGCTACCGCTCACGCCATCTAGCCCCGGGTTGAGAAGAACTCAATATTCATAAAATCAACAGTACACAATTTTAACTATCCCAAAGATGGCATGCATATGGCGGTGGACATGGAGTTATTTGCTTCCCCATGTCGTACGGCGTATGGTCCCAGTATCTAATAAAATTAAATACCCCGAAGAGCGAAATAAAAATAATGGAATTTAGTTGGGAGCAGCGGTTATGAAGCCTGCGTATCACAAGTAACAGCCAAAAGACTAAATTAAAAAGCAGACAACATATCCTATAAGTGGTTAAGAGAACAAAACTCAAGTTTTTTTCCAGGTTTTCCCACTGTTTTCAAGGACAATTTATACCAGTGTTTGTCCGACACCGTTGTTGCAAAAACGTGAAATTGTTCGCAGTACTAATATGTGACACCACACAAGATGTTAGTTTATTGTTTTTGACAAGTATTGACTTTAACCCGCTGTTTTTGAGGCTGTTCTCCCTCCTATGAAGGAAATTTAGTGTTTACATTTAACTTGTTCTCAGACGACATGCTTTATCGATTCAAATGATTAGACGCTGGCATATACGACGGAACATTGCGAGTTTTATTTGAAAACATATTTTATGAGTCAACCGGTGAGGTGGCGAATTTGTACGACAGCGATCGAAAATAAAAGTACAATTTGGGGTTCACATTTCATTGATCAGAGCATTAACACATCTTTACGATTGTTCACGAATACCAATGGTTAATTTTTATGGGCTTACTAGGTCATTCGCCAAATCGTCATAGGCGAAAAGTGCCCTGAACTGGCGAATGAAAACCGTAAGAAATACACACCAAATTCACCAGACATCGGCGGTCTGGCGAATCCAAATTTCTGACAGATTTTGTCTGAAAGATCTCGGAAAATCCCGAATTCTAATTCACAAAGTCTTTCACTGTTTATAAGCCACTATCCCGTTGAGTGTTTTAGCTAATTAGTGACAATCAATTTAGATCGATAAACTAATTATGTCAGCGTTTATTGAAAACCCAATTGTGATGCGATAAGACTCCGCCCACTGTTACGCCTCTTGCTGTCAATCAACTGGTTTGTGTTCCCGCGCTCAACATTATCTGTCATATAAAGTTGTGACATTATTCACAGATTTAACTGTGTGATCGAGCCGGGTAAAACATCAAATAATGTGGCGCCCTCTAGCGGCCAAAATGGCTGATCAAAACAGAAAATTTGAAAATGTTTGCTTACGAATTAGCCAGAGATACTCAGCCTGTCTGTGTTTTTGAACTTTACGATCACTGATAAGTGTAAAAGGAACACATGGCAATCTTGAGTTTTCAAAAACTAGCAGCGCCCCGTTAGTTTTTATCATTAAAGAGGCTCTACCTATATCTTTTTGTCCACCAATTGATATAAACTTTACTTAATTATAAAGAGGACTATGAAAAAGGTAAATGGCAATAGTTTCACCCCATGTAATATGCGTTTTGCTGTCGAAAAACAGGATTGAACAGATCGGATTTTTGAAATTGTATTCGTAATTGTTTTAGACAAGCCGATTGCGGAGATTTCCGATCTTATTCGTCTACAATCGGAACTGCCTCGTCGGATTGGCGAAGAGTTCCGATCGATTCGTTTACTATCAGAACTGCCCCGAATAGTTTGTTTTCGTTCAACTGAATCGCATTGGGCATGTCCGAGAAAATCGTAAAAACTCGTAGTTCTCCGGCAGGATTAAAAGGCTGGGCAGCATTTTATTCAAGATATTGTTTTGATCATAATTAATAATTTACAGAACTGGAATACGAACCATGTTTCTCCTTAGAATACTCATAAAATAGCTTTGTATACATATAAATGCAGTAATATTGAGTATTTAATATTTTACATTAAAAATCGCGTAGATATAGGTAGTGCCTCTTTAATGTTAATTATAAGAATTGTATTAAGCCATTTGTTTTTGCATATTATTATTTTTTATATTATTCCACCAGTAATATATTAAAACTTATAGTATAATACGACGAAATAGTGAATACTTAAAATTTGATTTATTTAATTGTAACCAGGGTAAAAGTAAAAATGATACTGGATATATAAATTGTGACACCCATTTCAAATACTGCAAGATTGCCATGTGCCCCTTTAAGAAAAAATTATGAATACCGAATGTGTCTAGGATATTATGACTCATGTTTCAGGAGACTTCCAGACATATTTTTCTTGAATGTTTATCTTTCGAAACATCTTGTGCTCTTTTGTTTCCACGGTCGCCAAGTGTTAAGCATACTTGACTCGAGTCCCAGAAATCACGTGTATCACTATGATTTCCAGTGGGGTCACATCCCGGATTTTTCAAACAAACTCCCGCAGTATCTTACTTGGGCATGGTACTGTGAATATAGGTCATCCTTCGGAGGGATGTAAAGTAGTCTGTCCAGTATGCAGGGAGAACTTTACGCCAATCCGACGAGGCAGTTCCGATTGTAGACGAATAAGATCGGAAATCTCCGCAATCGGCTTGTCTAAAACAATTACGAATACAATTTCAAAAATCCGATCTGTTCAATCCTGTTTTTCGACAGCAAAGCGCATATTACATGGGGTGAAACTATTGCCATTTACCTTTTTCATAGTCCTCTTTATAATTAAGTAAAGTTTATATCAATTGGTGGACAAAAAGATATAGGTAGAGCCTCTTTAATGATAAAAACTAACGGGGCGCTGCTAGTTTTTGAAAACTCAAGATTGCCATGTGTTCCTTTTACACTTATCAGTGATCGTAAAGTTCAAAAACACAGACAGGCTGAGTATCTCTGGCTAATTCGTAAGCAAACATTTTCAAATTTTCTGTTTTGATCAGCCATTTTGGCCGCTAGAGGGCGCCACATTATTTGATGTTTTACCCGGCTCGATCACACAGTTAAATCTGTGAATAATGTCACAACTTTATATGACAGATAATGTTGAGCGCGGGAACACAAACCAGTTGATTGACAGCAAGAGGCGTAACAGTGGGCGGAGTCTTATCGCATCACAATTGGGTTTTCAATAAACGCTGACATAATTAGTTTATCGATCTAAATTGATTGTCACTAATTAGCTAAAACACTCAACGGGATAGTGGCTTATAAACAGTGAAAGACTTTGTGAATTAGAATTCGGGATTTTCCGAGATCTTTCAGACAAAATCTGTCAGAAATTTGGATTCGCCAGACCGCCGATGTCTGGTGAATTTGGTGTGTATTTCTTACGGTTTTCATTCGCCAGTTCAGGGCACTTTTCGCCTATGACGATTTGGCGAATGACCTAGTAAGCCCATACAAATTAACCATTGGTATTCGTGAACAATCGTAAAGATGTGTTAATGCTCTGATCAATGAAATGTGAACCCCAAATTGTACTTTTATTTTCGATCGCTGTCGTACAAATTCGCCACCTCACCGGTTGACTCATAAAATATGTTTTCAAATAAAACTCGCAATGTTCCGTCGTATATGCCAGCGTCTAATCATTTGAATCGATAAAGCATGTCGTCTGAGAACAAGTTAAATGTAAACACTAAATTTCCTTCATAGGAGGGAGAACAGCCTCAAAAACAGCGGGTTAAAGTCAATACTTGTCAAAAACAATAAACTAACATCTTGTGTGGTGTCACATATTAGTACTGCGAACAATTTCACGTTTTTGCAACAACGGTGTCGGACAAACACTGGTATAAATTGTCCTTGAAAACAGTGGGAAAACCTGGAAAAAAACTTGAGTTTTGTTCTCAAAAAACTATGGGAACCCTGTAATACACTTACTTTGTACAGACTAGTTCTCCTGCTACCCTGGCTGGCATTCAACAACTAGTGACCTATATCATTGCCATGTGCCGGTTGAATGAATGTTGAAAATGTGTTACGGTCCCCTGCACATTTAGCCAGTAGAACATCCACAGACACTTTCACCGCTTGTCTGCACCGTATTTTCAATACTATAACACTTAGAGATACCAAACTTGGTATGTGGATACATCTTGGGATAGCTGTGTGTCGCATACCAAAATAAGGCCACTGTGACTTTGACCTTGACCTGTGACCTCTGTCATAGAAAATGCTTGTCCAGACCGTATTTTCATTACTATAACACTAAGTCTTAGAGATAGCATACTTGGTATTTAGATACATCTTGGGATAGCGATGTGCCGCGTACCAGAATAGGGTAATTGTGACCTTGACCTGTGACCTAGGTCAAGGCGCGGTGACATTGACTATCAAACGATGTCTGATCAATTACTAGAGAATGGTTGGACCTAGGGTTCTCAAACTTGTAAGGAGGGTTGGTCATGACCAGCAGATGACCTCTATTGATTTTGGGGTCACTAGGTCAAAGGTCAAGCTATCAGATTTTTTTTTCTTCTTTTTAACGATTGTTCATAAAAAAAACAATCCTTTAAAAAAAAAAAATCCGACCTACCCTACCTACCAATTTTGAACATGTATTTTTTTTTTAGGCCTGACCAGTAGATGACCCCTATTGATTTTGGGGTCACTAGGTAAAGGTCAAGATCGTGGTGACATTGACTATTAAATCGATGTTCACTAGGTCAAAGGTCACGGTGACATTGACTATCAAACGATGTCTGATCAATAACTAGAGAATCAATAACTAGAGAATGGTTGGTCCTAGGGTTCTCAAACTTGTAAGGATGGTTGGTCATGACCAGCAGATGACCCCTATTGATTTTGGGGTCACTAGGTCAAAGGTCAAGCTAGTGACGACATTGACTATCAAAACGATGTCCGATCAATAACTAAAGAATGGTTGGACCTAGGGTCCTCAAACTTGGAAGGATGGTTGGTCATGACCAGAACATGACCCTTATTGATATCAAAACGATCCTTGATCAATAACAAAACAATGTCCAATCAATAACTAGAGAATGGTTGGACCTAGGGTCCTCAAACTTGGAAGGATGGTTGACCAGTAAATATTACTGATACAGGTTGTAGATACAGTCACAGGGATATTGAATATCAAAACGATCTCAGATCAGTGAGTGAGAACGGTTGAACCTATGTCTGTTCGGGCGAGTGGGGGTGCCATACGTTTTCGTCCCATGGACAATAACAATTTCTAGTTTTAGTTTGACATTCTTTTGATCTACATCTTTATTAATTTCGCTTAGTTTTGTACACTCTTTTTGTGATGTCTGGACGATCTCTGTAGTGTAAGGAAACACACTTTTCTTTCGAGAAAAGAGATTCAAGTTCAAGTCTTGGCAGGGA
The DNA here is from genome assembly GCA_037043455.1 of Cyrtodaria siliqua. Classification (NCBI taxonomy): domain Eukaryota; kingdom Metazoa; phylum Mollusca; class Bivalvia; order Adapedonta; family Hiatellidae; genus Cyrtodaria; species Cyrtodaria siliqua. The sequence continues at coordinate 11,834 of JAWPHD010012120.1, forward strand.
CCTGACACACTGAGTTGTACATACAATAATTTTTTTCCACATCAGTAATGTTGTTTTTGTATATTAAACATATTTTTCAACAAAATACCTATTCCCATTTGTCACGTTCCGCCAAATCTACAACATCTCATGCACCCCACTTAAAGGTATGCTCAGCAATCTTCATTTCAGATTTTGTAGTGTCCCTTCACTTCTTCAGTTCCCTACTAATTATTCAATCATGACCGTTATATCTTGGTAGTAATACTCATCCTTACAGCAGGTTGTCACACAGTTATTCTTCCGTAAATCACCCAAGCAACGACTAAGCCAGTGCCCTTCAATTAATAAATTATTGCTCCCCACAACAAAGTGTTGTCGGGGCGCCATGTTCATTTTGACCCCTATTGATTTTGGTGTCACCAGGTCAAAGGTCAAATCCGGGCTAACTTTGACTATCCAAACGGTGTCCGATCAATAACTACACAATGGTTGGCAGAAGGGAACCCAAACTTAGACGGATGGTTGCTCATGACCAGTCGATGGCTCCTATTGCTTTTGGGGTCACTAGCTCAAAGGTCAAGGTTGTGTTGACATTAACTATCGAAACGATGTCCGATCAATAACTACAGAATGGTTGGACCTAAGGCCCCCAAACTTGGAAGAACGCTTTACCATTACAACTAGATGACCCCTATTCATTTTGGGGTCACTACATCAAAGTTCAAGGTCGCGGTCACATTCGCTATCTAAAGATGTCCGATCAATAACTACACAACGGTTGATCCTACGGTCCTCAACCTTGAAAGGATGGTTGGTCATGACCAGTAGATAACCTGTTCTTAGCTCCACTGATCAGAGATCAGCAGACTCTGATAAGCAGAGCTTATGCCGTGGTGCGGCGTTCGTCTGTCTGTCTGTAAACTTTTATTTGTAGCGACTAATCCTCTGAAAGTACTGGATGGATATTCATGAAACTTTACAGAAATATTCTCAATGAAGTCTAGTTGATCCTAGCCAAAATTCATGTTGATGTGAAATCCAAGATGGCCGCCAAAGCAAAAAATATATTTTTAAAATACAAGTTTGTAGCGACTACTTCTTGAGAACTATAAGTGATATTGATATGGGACTTTTTCTAAAATGATCAACTTGACATGATGTTGGTCCTTGTCAAAAACCGTTTTGATTCGACGTTAAACAAGGCTGCCAGTGGCCATCTTTGTTTACATAGAGTTATATAGTAAAAATTTGTAGCGACTACCCCTCTAAAACTACTTGGCGGATTTTCACGAAACTTTTCAGGAATGTTGCCCCTGATGTCTTATTGATCCTAGCAAAATCTCAGGTCGGCCAGAAATTCAAGATGGCCACCACGGCTAAAAATAAGTTTGTAGCGACTACTTCTTGACAACTTTAAGAGATATTGATATGGGACTTTTTCTAAAATGACCAGCATGACATGGTGTTGGTCCTTGTCGAAAATAGTTTTGATTGGACATTAAACATGGCTGCCAGCGGTCATCTTTGTTTACATAGAGTTATATAATGAAAACTTGTAACGACTACTCCTCTGCAACTACTTGAGGGATTTCCATGAAACTTCACAAGAATGTTGCTCTTGATGATGTCTAATTGATCCAAGCAAAATTTCAGGTCGCCCGGAAATTCAAGATGGCCACCACGTCTAAAAATAGATTTTTAAAAAAGAAGTTTGTAGCGACTACATCTTGAAAACTATAAGAGATATAGATATGGGACTTTTTCTAAAATTATTAGCATGACATGATGGTTATCCGAGTCGAACATTATTTTGATTAAACTTTAAACATGGCTGCCAGTGGCCATCTTTGTTTACATAGAGTTATATAATGAAAACTTGTAGTGACTACTCCCCTGAAACTACTTGACGGTTTGATTTGAAACTTCACACGAATGTTGCCCTTGATGTCTAATTGATCCTAGCAAAATTTCAGATCAGCCAGAAATTCAAGATGGCCGCCACAGCTAAAAATAGATTTAAAAAACATAAGTTTGTAGCGACTACTTCTTGAAAACTATAAGTGATATTGATATGTGACTTTTTCTAAAATGATCAGCATGAAGTGATGGTTATTCGAGTCAAACATTATTTTGATTCGACTTTAAACATGGCTGCCAGTGGCCATCTTTGTTTACATAGAGTTATATCATGAAAACTTGTAGCGACTACTCCTCTGAAACTACTTGATGGATTTTCATGAAACTTCACATGAATGTTGCTCTTCATGTCTAAATGATCTTAGCAAAATTTCAGGTCGGCCGGAAATTCAAGATGGCCACCATGGCTAAAAATAGATTTTTAAAAAATAAGTTTGTAGCGACTACTTCTTGAAAACTATAAGAGATATTGATATGGGACTTTTTCTAAAATGATCAGCATGGCATGATGGTTATAGCAGTCCAACATCATTTTGATTCAATGTTAAACATGGCTGTCAGCGGCCATCTTTGTTTACATAGAGTTATATAATGAAAACTTGTAGCGACTACTCCTCTGAAACTACTTGACGGATGTTCATGAAACTTCACAGGAAAGCTGCTCTTGATGTCTAATTGATCCAAGCAAAATTTCAGGTCGGCCGGAAATTCAAGATGGCCGCTACGGCTAAAACTAGATTTTCAAAAAGCAAGTTTGTATCGACTACTTCCTGAAATCAAAATCAATCAGTAGAGCTTCAAGGTCATTGACCTCTTGTTATTTTCCGGTCACTAGGTCGGAGGTCAAGGTTGCGGTGCCCTTCACTATCAATACGATGTCCTATCAACAACTACAAACTTGATGGATCTAGGTCCTCCAACTTGAAAGAATGAATGGTTGCTCATGACCAGTACATCACCCTTATCCTTATTCATTTAAAGGTCAAGGTGCCGGTGTCCCGTGACCTTCACTATCAAAACGATCCCAGATCCAGAACATCTACATGCGGTCCGTACTTCCCATGGTATAATATATGTGTTATACCTTTTCTTGTTACTTATATCAACGTATCGAGCATCTCATCGTTTGCTTATTATCTTCTAATGTTTTAGCATACGACTTTTATATCTACTTGTGCTATTACATATGTTATTTATTAAATTGCAATACGTTGTAGTATTATTAGATTTCGAATTCCATTTATTAAAGGTAGAATTATCACAATTCTGGTTTCATGCATGAGTATGGACATTTTTCAGACGGAACCGCAAAACACGTTGAACCGGAGTCGAATTTCGACATATATATTGGTTATGTAAAAGGTGTAGACTTTGAATACCATAACATTGCGGAAAACATTCGATATAAGGTGATTGTCAACGACCTTGAGGAACATCCAGTAATAAACCCACAGAACAAACGGCGACTGTTCCAAAGGGTGAAAGTCGGACAAGGTACTAAACTGATTGATTATAACATTTACATACATGCGATATTTGCAGAAGGACATACCCAGGAGATGTGACTTTTTAGCGGGGGATTTGACCATAAAAGGGTGTGGGGTGGGTACCTATTGACAACATTTTAACGCGCGGAGTACTTATATGGGATATTTTATCTGAAATAAACCTTAATTGTAGGGTAGGGAGGGTGAAAGGGAGGGAGGGGTGGGGGAAGGAGGGTACACATGAAAGACATTACACTTTTAATTTTTCAATAGTCTAACTGTCTTCTAAAGGCATTTTGATATTAAAAATAAAGCAGTGCAGTAATTCATTTGATTGTTAAATGATTTAACCATTAATTAAATTATTGCACTGCACTTATGTTTCGTAACAGTCAATGTTATCCGTGTTTTATAAATGTAATGAGTGATGTTATATTTCTTACGGGTGCAGATAAAATGTAACATTAAAATCTAACAGTTAAAGTATGTATATAGTATACTAATATCATGATGCAAAGTTCACAGTTGCCGTTTCATTCTTGACACCATACGTTTCGCACTTAACACTATCAGTTATGTATAGCGTGCATTACCATGGTTTATAGTTCACAGTTCCACACTTAACATTTCACTCTTGACACTCTACATTTTATACATTAAACTGCACTGTTCAGACTTCACGCTTCACATTTCATATCTTCTTTTTCTTCTCGCTAATAGTTCACATTTCACAGGTCATACATATCCCACTTCACTCTCCAGAGTTCACTTTCACGAAGAGTACCCTTCACAGTTCACTCTTCACATAGTGGCTCGGCTTTCCATTTTAACAGTCATACTTCGGGTTGTAATTTCTGAATATCTTAATCAAATGCCTATCACAAACCGGTTATGTATTTTAATGTCCTCAGCTAACGAATTGTATATATAATATACTAATCAAAGTAGGATTAGAGTACATGTAAGATTATTTCCATAAATAATTATTGCTATATATATTTTCGCTGTAGGATATAGTGCAGCAAATATGGACACTTCAAATGTATGAATGGGTGTATTGACTTCTGCCTGTTGACACTATTATAGATATCAGGATCCCTGAAGAATGGAGTATTGCGACCAGCAACAATGACACAGCTAGATTTATCTTACAATCTCATGACCCAGAGTTTATTAACGTCAAGACCAAGTTCCATGCTGGCGGATGCCCCTATACACAAATACTAAATGTATGTTTACAAAGATCATTTCCTTAAAATTGCATGATCATGTTTAAACTTCTGATTAAGATGGCAACCTAAGATGGCAAACATGAATCATACAAGATTTTTATCATTTTTCATCATGTTTATATTACATGAAAATTAATAATAAGCTGGCAATGGCAGTTATTGCTCAGTGTCAGAGCGTGCCAAATGTTTAACTAACAAAGAAACGTACTTTTCCTTTTGTCTGTGACTTTCCTTGTCAACTTCAATTTGGAATATTTTTTTACGTTCATAGTCATCCAATTTTGAAGTTATGGATCACATACAAGACAATTTTTTGAGCCATATCGCTATGTTAGGTCCGTTTCAGATAGAAACAATCCCTCTTTGGGGATGAGAAATAAACATAAATATCAAACTTAAAGCTACAGACCATGTATTCAAATCGCGTTCTTCTTTGTAGGCGTGTCTTTATTTGTAACTTTATGTTCACCAGCTCATGGCGAAATCGAGTGTTTAAGCGATCGCATTTACTACAGGACATCATTTACTTTATAGACATCGAGCAGTGCATATCGCCTCTGTACACAGGTAGCATTATGATCTACAAGGAAAACAATGTTTGCCTCTTTCATGACTCGCACATGACCTTCTAATTTACCGTCCAACGTGCTTACCACTGAGCTATGGCGACATTTTGAAAACATTGTATATTTAGTAACATACATTATTATGCAAAATAACTTAACATATTTGAACGAGCCCCAAGATGTATCAGTATATACTTCATCATCTCACACGTGCAAATAACCATGCGTGGTGTAATACTATTTATTATCACTTAAACTAAGATTCCGACTCAAAACATTATTATTTTTTATTTAGTGGATGATAAGTGTGTGCGCGTGTGTGTGCTATAGTTAATAAGTAATGACTATTTAGAGTTATAAATGCTACAACATACCAACACAATTCCGTGGTGTAGTGGTAAACACGCTATGTTACAAAAAAGGTCCCTGTTCAAATCTCGTTCCTGGCAACTCGTTTTTATTAACTATATTCGGAAGCCGTATAATATCGATATTACCTGTACGAAGGCTAGATAAAATGTGCTACTTTGCACATCGATTTCTGGCTTAACGACTTTTTGGCCGTTCGAAGATTTGAAACTACTTCACCCGTGACTTATTCATGTTCATGAGTACGTATCAGTTTAAGTATAGTGTCTGTAGCTTTAACGGACGCATGGAAAATTTGGTCTTGCACCGTCAAATTCCCAAACTACTTCTAAATGTGATGTGCTGTGAAGGAAAACGTATTTAACAAAATAACATAAACACATGTAATGAAGTTGGGTTTTGCGTTCCGTTAGCATACATCACATTATGTTATATTGGGACATCAAACTCATAGGAAGATGAGATGAAGGATGAAGTACCTCATCAGACATCAGACATGTCTGGCGGGGACAGAGTAATGTAGCTCTAAAGCTAACGACCCTATCTACCGAACCGCTGGAAACAATTGTACAACAATAAGAATTTCAATAACGGACATAATCATGATACACACTTTTCTCTTTTTTATATAGATTATAAGAATAGAAGACAGATACAAATGGTTACAATTCGAGGCAAAGAAGAAACAACTAGAGAAGCAGAACCCGAAACACGTTCAGAATGAGAGGAATCTATGGCATGGCAAAGATGCAGCTACTGTAGAGAACATTATTAGAGGCGGCTATGACCGAAGCTTTTGTGGGAAAAATGGTAGTAATAGATGATTCGAATTTGTATTAAGCTTTGTAATCTGGTTCATCAAAAATAGATTTGAGTCTTTCATCCGATATTCAGACAGATGTAATTGAAGCCTTTAATGGCACCTCTCGGTATTTGGATGGCATATTGAACATTGACAATCCTTTCTGTTCTACTATGGTTAATAGTATCTATCATAAGGAACTTTAACTCAATAAAGCTAACATTTTTGATACCATCGCTTTTTTTCTCTCTATTCAAAATGGTGAAATAATTAGTGAAATCTATTACAAGAGAGATGATTTTTTTAATTATCCCCATGTAAATTGGGATGTTCCCCGAGCTACATCTTATGGGGTCTATGTTTCTCATTTTTTTCGTTTCTCTAGAGCTTGTAGACGTGTTGAGAACTTTAATATTCGTAATATTTGTATAACTAAAAAGCCACTCCAGCAGGGCTACCGTTACCATAAACTTCGTAAAACCTTTGCAAAATATTATTTTCGTAACACTGATCTACATTTAAAATATAAAAGTAATTTAAGAACTCTTCTGCAACAAGGACTATCACAAACTAACTTCTATGGTGATGTGATTTACAAACTTAGTAAGATCCATGGTCATAATCACTTTCATACAATTTTTATTAAACTTGTTAAACAGTTTATCAAAAGAGGTTATGACCCTATTATTTTGCAACGTGCTGCATGTTTAGTGGTTGACCTATTTACAGTTCACCATTATGCTTTCCGCTTTGATTGTGCGATGACCGGACAGATTGTGGACCCTATGATGACCTCTGCCTAAATCCTTGTAGGACGGTAGCGTTTGATGTTTGTCTTTAATTTTGTCTTGTCGTACCTTTAACGGGATTTTCTCTTGTTGTTCTGGTTTCTGCCAAGTCATTGAGTACTTAATTTGTGCCTTTCTTCGCTTTTTTTAAATATTATATATACATGTTCATTTATATGTTTTACTTATATTGCCTATTAATGCTGCCTTGTTTGTTAGAAATTATAACCTGGCGGGGGTATCTTTATGTACACCGTCCCGTTTATTGGGATTACAATAGGGTAAGAGTGAGGTTTGGTGCACCCTATAACCTGGTTTAAAACCCCAGCGGATTTTTGCCTCTGACCGTTCTAAGGAGGTAAAAAGAAATATAAACATGATCGGACAGGGAAAGTAGCATTCAAGGAGGACAGTCAACCACAAAACACAGAAACAAACATGCAAACAGACAAACAAGAAGGCAAAAGTAATAATAAAAGTAGACGACATCACAAACACAAAAGGGTTGACAATAGGGCTACCGCCTTATTGTCAACCCGCTTGTGTTCGTGATGTCCTACCTTGCCTTTTATTCATCTTTAAAGTTGTTCTTTGTTTCTGTTTGTGTTAGTGGTTGACTGTCGACCTTGAATGCTTTCTTTTCCTATTCGATGTATATATCTACTTTTACAAGGAAAGCACTGGCGAGTATCCGTATGTTCCGTTTGGAAAAATAGTAAATTGTCTCTGACTTAACCAAACAATGATAATTACATGTAAGAGATAACCATGCTAAGATGTTCCATCTGGGACGCTATGTGAGTGGTTTTACGGTCTGAAATTTCGTTACCGCGTCGCCGTAAAACGTAATTTCAGACCGTAAAACCAACCACATACTGTCCCAGATTGAAAATCTTAGTATGGTTATCTCAATTCTAATGCTTGTCTATTTAAATGCCAGAAATATAAAGTAAAATCATACATACCCACTTTTTTTTCTATGAAAACTCAAATTCATCGGTAACGGCATTTTGTTGACTTCGTCAAATGACGTCGCTTGCTACAATGTTATGTGATGTCACGTACTTTTCAGACGGTAAATCGGGCATTTTACGGTCGCAAATTTGAGACGTTGGCCAATGGAATGACGCGTTACATTATAGCTGAATTAGAATACACTTTTACTATACTGAACGCCATGAAAAGTGCAAGTTTCTTTATTTTGTGTTTATTTCCAAGATATTTTGTAATGTTATGTACATCTTAGAAAGTATCCACATTCCCTATTAATCTGGTTCATGTATTGCAAGAAGTAAAATTGGAATTATGCAATCAATCTTGGAGTCATTTTAATTAAAAATAAACACAAAATAAAAAACTTGCACTTTTAATGGCGTTAAGTATATTTAAGCGGTTCGCGTCCCAGTTTAGGAATATCTTTTTACGCATTTATCATATCTTTCTTTACAGCTACCCATATGGAGAAGGAGCGTATTTCGCTACGAAATCGTCCTATTCAAATCGCTTTGCAGCAGTGGATCAACACGGAACACGCAGGATGTTCCTAAACAGAGTATTGACAGGAGAATATTGCCAAGGTGTCTCTTCCAGAGAAAAAGGCTGGTTCAAATATTTTGTTTGACAGCGCCGTGGATACCATGCGTGAACCCTCGATGTTTATCATTTTTCACGATACGCAAGCATATCCTGAATACCTGATAGAATACCAGTAACTGATACAGGTTTGGTCGACTACAACTACAGACTACTAGATGCACATTTGTCTGAGCCGTTAACATTTGCACAAAGCTAAACCTGATTAAACGTTCAAATCGATGAATCTAGCTGTTTATGTCATTAAACAGTTACTAAAAAAAATAAAAATCTGGTTGTTAAACCCACCTGCAACCCGCCCCGCCCCTCCTCGACACACAGCTGAAATATTTGTTTGTGATAATGCGTATGCGGCCAGTATACATACAGCTATTAGTGATATCGAAAGGTGTACATTTGAACATAGTTACAGTGTTGGTAACGCAAACCAATTGCCTTAAATAAAACAATTTTTTATACCAATTTTATATTTATTTCACACTTAATTGCAAACGAAAACCTTCGAGTCGTAAATTTCTTAATAATTGATAATGGATAACATCAGGACCAGCTGATGTATCATGAGCCTTTTAAAGGGATTTTCCTATTATAACAAGTAAGTTCTCTTATTTTGTAGGAAAGTGGCAATATAGATGGGAAAAATGGTCCATTTCTATTATATTTTGTATAAAAAGTATATTAATAGGTTTCAGTGGATAATTTGTGAACATTAGCCAATAACATTGGAATATATGCATGCACTTTGTAAGCAACTATTAATGCAAACATATCCACTCTTCTTACTTGCCTTGCGAACCCATTTTCTGGTGATTTTTCAAGTGGAAACATTTTTCTATGTGAAAATTGCACTGCTGTATTATCCATACTTGAATTTAATTATTATTTTTATGTGACATTTTAATATCGATGGCATAGGGGAAAGTAATTGACGGTTTCATAATGTTATAACATATACTTAAAAGAAAAAATAATAGAAGATATTTGTAGTAATTTTAGATTGAAGTTTCTCATTCACAAAATATGCTTAATAAAATACTACATAGACATACATATAATTAACACATTTAGATTAAAACAGATGATGATATGCGAATCATATTAAACAAATATGCTCGCATATACTGAAAGGAAAAAGAAACGCGATACGGGAATTTCCGCTATATATAGTGTTATATGCTGTTTTTAATCGAATTGTACATGGCTACGTAAGATTTTTCCTTTCGGAAAAAATACTAAAACAACACGTAACACAGCAAATAGTATTCCTGCAAAGTTTCATTATTGACAGAGTACGCGTTTGGCTCTAGCATGTGAGCAAACTTAGGATGCACAATTTTGCAAACTCTATTCGTTAAATACAGTTCCTTGGAATTATATGGAATTAAGTGTGCAGTATATACAATATATAGCGGAAATTCCCGTGTCGCGTATCCTTTTCCTTTCAGTATATAAATGACCAAAAATAATAACAATTATTTCAGTTTTATTTATCCATGAATTAAACATAGTTAACTTCAGGTTCCATCTGGCAATACGCAAAGCTATAGTACTTTTATTTAGACCATATTGCATCTTTTATTTTGAATTTGTATCAAGTTAGTGCATTTATCTTAGTATAATTTACTTTTTCATACATTTGTACGTTATATGAATATCTAGGAATGTACTTCAATGTCTACGATGTACATGTAATATAATGTGTTACCCTCATGTATATAATGCTATATAAGTGTACATGTTTATTGCTTCATGATGTCAATTTGTTTCTATTAGTAGCACATATGTAAATAGTTGGAGTATGTACTATTGTATACTATTTTCAGGCCAGCCTTCCGGTAATTTCTAAATGATTGTTTACATACTGAAATGTGTAGATTGGTACTGAGCATTCTTTAATCTAGAATGTGCCATGTTGTATAATAAAGCTGGCCTTAGTAAACTTGCAGGGTTTTTCAGTATTAGTTTTCGAGGTGGAATATCTGGTTCATTATTTTAATTGAGTATTGCTGTGAATTTAAATATATTGTGAGAGGATATAGAGATTATTTAACTGCTGCGTTCGATTATTAGGAAATCATTCACGAGATGTCAAGCGTATATGTTTTCACGAGCGAGCGGATGCGAGCGAGTGAAAAAAACAATACGCTTGCCATCGAGTGAAGGGTGTCCTAGTAATCGAACGCAGCAGTTAAATAATCTGTTTCTAACATTTTTAACTTTATTTTGTATAAGTTTCATGATGCTGATTGAAGTTGAAAGCAAATTACGCCACGGGTGTTAAAGTGAGAATAAAAAGGCGTGGTTTATTTACTACTATTTCCTTTAAAGGCAAATCGTAAAAAGTATTCATACGCGATAGTAGTCAATCGCCTGGCACTACAATATAAAAACTTCAAATTTATCGCTTTTAAGGCAACAAACTGTTTATATAAACATATAAATGTGTACTGTATTTTTTCATAAGTCTTTTTAAAGTAAACAACATGTTTTCAGTACATACGTAACGATTAAGATCGCCGATTCACACAGGCAATCGCTTCAATCATAACCTCAGTCATAATGTGTAAAAACATCGATCAGCGTGTTTTCAGCAGTTCAGACATAAAAATGAATTTAGACTAGGACAATGTTGTTTAAAGCTATGGAATATCGAATGACAATGCTTCAATGAATCATGATGGAACTATAGTATTGGATATTAACGAGAAGTGCAAAATCCAACTATTAATGTTGATTTGCGGTCACAAATCACGGTCAAGGTAAAAAGAAACTCGGGCTTGCGCAGTCGTAAAAAAGGAAGAAAGAAGTGCACAGTTAGTTATTTCAGTTTCACCGAGTTAGTTATTAATATTTAGCGATACCGAATGTAATAAAACAGCTTATTGTGCTCATCTAGTGACATTGAATTATTGGATTACTTAGACATTTGGACTATTATGAATTAATAAACCAGGAAAACCTTGATAAATATTATGAAAGGGACACTTAACAATTCAGATTAAAGGGAAACTAACTAAAATTATTCGGAATTTATTCGTATATTGGATTTTAAAGAAATACTGGATCCATTTTATGTATTTTCTCTGTAAGTGAATATTTTTCATTTTCATTGTAGTATTTGAATAAATTTGTTGATTATAGTTTAAAAATAGTTGTTGCTGGTTTTACTTCCTTTCTTGTTACATTTTACCCGTAACAAATGTAATTGGCAAATCATCCTATTGATCTACATGTATTAAAGCGGGGTAAATCCGACTTTTTCTCCAATCTCAAATATTTAAAAACGTTCAAATTCATGATAACAATGTCATACCGATCAACCTATGGTGTTACCAACTTTTGGTTTTGTCTAAAACTTTAAATCACTATGGATTTAGACAAAAATCAGGCTTACTATGCTTAAAGCAGTGCAGCGCTGTGGTCTAGTGGTAAAGCGTTGGACCCATGATCGAAAAGTTGTGGGTTCGATCCCCGCCATGACCGTCATGTTGTTTCTCTGAGCAGGACACTTTATCTGCATTTTCATAGTACTGAATCTACACAGGACATCGAGAGAGATTAAAATAAGTTCAGAGACCTTTCCAATAAATAATTCTTAACTACGCTAAAGTAACCCTGCTGTCGATTAATTGGATAGCGCATGTTATTGTGCACAAAGATTTTCCTCGTAAATAAAGGTTGATAATTAGGCTGTTCGTTATGTTAATGCCATTTAGAATAGACATATAATTTTTGTCCAATTTAAGTCGGACCACAACACAACGTATAATGTACCATATTTGATACATGTAACACATTTTATACATTTTTAAAAGTACTACTAGGGTTTGTCTATATACCAGTACAAAAAGACGCTTTCGTTAATATAACTTCACATAAACAAAGCATCGTGGAAGTCATCCAAATAATCAATTAAATAACTTAAACCGTTTTACTTCATGATAAAATGTATTTTAAGACTATCAAACATTTTAGAAATTAGTAGAACTCTGTGGCACAAGTAGTACAGTGACTACGTTTTTCATTTGATTGTTTTATTGCTCATGTGTTAAATGTTTTAAACATATTTGTGCGGTTCCTAAGGTATTTTTATATTAAGAAGCTATATGTTTCCGTATTCATATATAGACTGGAAGCACGTAAGTGTTGAGTCAACTAAGGACGTTTATCCGTGTTTAGTCAACTAAGGACGTTTATCCGTGTTTAGTCAACTAAGGATGTTTTTCCGTATTTAGTCAACTAAGGACGTTTATCCGTGTTTAGTCAACTAAGAACGTTTATTTGTTGTTGCATTGGTATTTAATCTGATGTTTTACAATGTACGACTTTGTTTTGAATGATATTTTTAATTATTGTATGCAAGACAGAGAGTATTTTTCAGAAATGAGTATATAGGTCTGTTATAGTATATTACGTGAATCAGTCCAGGGAAGCAATATATATATGAATATGTACGTAACTTGTTTTAAAATATCGTAAGCTTGTAACTTTGTAACAAATGTATATTTTTTCATAAGCATTTTGACATTATGCCTGTTATCAATGGTGGAGCTAGTTTTGCTATGGGTCATGGATGCAAATTCATTTGAAAATGCGCGAAGTAATTTACTGTATGCAACACATTGTGTATGCAGAGTGCCATTTGTCTATGCATACACAAATTGACGATAAACGTTTGTGTTGAACATATCTTGTCTTGACATTTACAATTATGAGTGTTAAAAGAAGCAATTTTAAAATAGTTTATGTTTGAAATACAATTGGAGATATCAAATATGTATTAAAACGAGTAACACCGAGTCTGCCGATACTTCAAGTCAGTGGTTCCAAAATTGTTGTTCCAACAATACAGGTACTTAAAGCTGTCCTCGTGCAGGGAAGCAATATATGAATATGTATGTAACTTGTTTTAAATTATCGTAAGCTTGTAACTTTGTAATAAATGCATATTCTTTCATAGCATTTTGACATTATGCCTATTATCAGTGGTGGAACTAGTTTTGCTATGGGTCATAGATTCGCATTCATTTGAAAATGCGCGAAGTAAATTGACTGTATGCAATACTTACATTGTGTATGCACCGTACCAATTGTATATGCATACACAAATTGATTATACACGTTTGTGTTGTACATATATTGTCTTGACACTTACAAAAGTGTTAAAAGAAGTAATTTCAAAATAGCTTATGTCTTCAAGTAAGAGGTTCCTAAAAATGTTGTTAAAACAATAAGGGTACTTAAAGCTGTTCTTTATTTTATCTCTAAGCAACTGTTAGTATACTTTTCTATTTACTGTTTGAATCTGTTCATGATATATATGAGCCGCAACACACGAAAACGTCCCTTCGGACGTTTAGACGACAACGTCATAAAGTAACAATTTATGACGTCAGCCGGTAATCAATTAATTACTAATCAAATATCTCGTCACTTCCGTGTTTTGCGAAATTATAATATATAATAGAGAATATGTTTTCCTAATATAAATAGTTGATGCTATAGACAATGGTAATTGTTTATGTTTTTTGTTGTTATTTAATCAACAACGTCGTCCAAGACCCCGACGTCAACTTCAAAATTAATAGTGAGTACAATCTTTAATTTTCAAATTGATATAAAATCATTTTTAATTAAGATATCAACATAAAATAAAGAGATTTTTAAAGACAAAATCACTGTGTTTCATAAACATCAAAAAACATAAAATGTCAAAATTTCGGCTCATATAACATTGTATTAAGTCATGAATTTGAATGAGTCATGGATAAATTTCCGTGATCCAAATATGAGAAAAATGACATTTTTATCTAGCCTTCGTACAGTCGTTTTGTATAAGAATAAATGGTACTAAATATATATAAAATAAATAAGTATAAAAGTCGAACTGGAAATGCAGCTTTCACAGAACACAGTAAACCCGAAAACACGCAAAAGGACAAACAGGAATGGCAAAGTTAACAACGAATAAAGACATATGGCGCCACAAACACTGTCCGATCTTTTTATATTTCTTGACAATAGCTATTAGCTACCGCCTTAGAACGGTCAGTGGCAAAAAACGGCCGCTGGGGTTTTAAACCAGGTTCTAGGGTGCACTAAACTTCACACTTACACTACTGTCATCCCAATAAAATGGGACATTGTAAATAAAGAACTGTCAATGGGTCCACCACCAAGCTTGCAGAATGATATGGTCATAACCTCTTTTGATAAACCTTTTAACAAGTTTAACAAAGACAATATGAAATCTGCGACAAGGGGTGCACAGTTCGTACCCATAGGGATACCAACAATTTGTCTATAAATGGTAGTTCTATACCTGACGAAAATATTATCTAATAGAAAAATAAGTGATTTGCAAACTTCATGGCAAGTCCACATAGTGTAAATATCCAAACAGCCGTTAGTAAAAAAACGCTTTAATAGTGTTACAGGCCAAATATGTAGTATTTTCCCTAGGAATAGTTTTTTGAATGAGAGCAATAAGCTTTTCTTTGATAAGGTTGTGTGTTAAAGTTGTACATAACGTAGAAAATCATAAGTACTTATAGATGAAGCTTGGCCTTTATTGAAAATTGTATCAAGAACTTCGCCTGAAATTTTAATAGACCAAAATAAATGAATCACAAAGTTTTCATACGCTTTAGCACACTATTGTTTAACGTGATCTTTACCGACAGTAAGACAAGATGTTTGGGGATATGTGTAGAGTTGCAAGAACTAGAATTGAAAATAAAACGACGGGCCTTATATGGTTGTTTGTGTAATTTGGGAATCCAGTAAAACGTTGGAAGTCTGTTTTACTTTTCGTCTATTCCAGCCTTGAAAATCTTGCAATAAGTGATATGCGTCGAAACAACATTATCTTCAGTCGATTGCACTGAAGTATACGAATTAGTACTCTCGAGTTCCTAAGATAAAACATTGACGTAATGGAGATGTCGAAGAATAATTGTATTATTAGATTAGCTGCTTTATCAGCAGAAACTAAAACAAATTTTCGTATGCAATATTTCGTATGTGTCGTGCTCGGCCGTTTGCAAAGGTCCATTATCGTACTCTTTATTATGAAATTCCTGGAAACCCGATTTTAAATTACGAATGAAAACCTAGGTCTAGGGGGAAGCCATGTTATTTGAAAAATAGAGGATCTTACATGAGTGACTGTGTAGTATTGATTTTAATAAACGAGTTGGATAAAATGATAGGATACAAGGCTCTGCACCAAACCTCACACTTACCCTACCGTCATCCCAATCCCCGCCATGAACTATTCTCTAACCAACAAGGCAGCATTAATAGGCAATATAACTAAAACACAAAGATGCTCGTGTATATATAAATACAAAAAAAAATAGCATGGAAAGTCACAAAGAAGGTACTCAATGGCTTGGCAGAAGCCATAGCAACACGAGAACAAACCATTGAGGGCGCGACAAGACAAGATTGCAGACAAACATCAAACGTCACCGTCCTTTTGGGCTTTAGGTGGACGTCATCATACGGTCCACAACCTGTCTGGTCATCGCACAATTAAAGTGGAAAGCATAGTGTCGAACTGAAAAATGGGTCCACCACCAGGCATGCAGTGCGTTGCAAAATGATAGGGTCATAACCTCTTTTGATAAACCTTTAAACAAAAATAGTATGAAAGTGATCATGACCAAGGATCTGACGAAGTTTGTAAATCACGTCACCATAGAAGTCAGGTTGCCATAGTCCTTGTCGCAGAAAAGTTCTTACATTACTTTTATATTTGGAAAGAAGTTCATGGTTACGATAATACAATTTTGCAAAGGTTTTACGAAGTTTATTGTAACGGTAGCCCTGATGGAGAAGCGTTTTAATTATACAAAGATTTCGAATATTAAAGTCCTCAACTCTAGTACAAGCTCTAGAAAAACGTTCGGACACATAGACCCCATTAGAAGTTGCTCGGGGAACATCCCCATCTAAATGGAGATAATTAGAAATATCAAAATTAAAATCATCTCTCTTGTCATATATTTTGCTAATTATATTACCATTTTCAATAGAGAGATGTAAATCCTGAAAAGAAGCGTTAGTATCAGAAATATTAGCTTTGTTAAGTTGAAGTTCTTTAGGATATATGTTATTAACCATAGTAGAAAAGAAAGGGTTGTCAATGTTCAATATGTCATCCAGATACCGAGAGGTGTCATTAAAGGCTTCGATAACATCTGCCTGGGTATTTGGTGCAAGACTCAACATGAAACCTCTTCCAAAGCAATATAAAAAAAAATCTGCGACAATGGGTAAACAGTTCGTACCCATAGGGATACCAACAATTTGTCTATAAACGGTAGTTCCATACCTGACGAGGAAAGGTAAGATTGTATATAGTGTAGAGAAGTCATAAGTGCTTATAGATGAAACTTGACGTTCATTGCAAATTTTATCAAGTACGTCTCCTAAATATTTAATAGACCAAAATAAAAAAAATCCCAGAGTTTTTCATAAGTTTTAGCAAAATATTGTTTAAAGTGATCTTTAACTGCAGTAAGACAAGAAGTTAAAAGTTTTGAGATGTTTGTGGTGGTGCAGGCACTAGAATTCGAAATAAAGCGGGCCTCATACGGATGTTTATGTAATTTAGGAATCCAGTACATAGTTGGCAGTTTGTTCTGTTTTTCGTCTAACCCAGCCTTTAAAGTGGTGCACCGAGTGAAATATGTGGAAACAACATCATCCTCAGTAGATTGAACTGGAGTATACGAATTAGTGCTACCGAGTTCCAGAGATAAAACAGTGACGTAATGTAGACGTCAAATAATAATTACATTATTAGCTGCTTTATCAGCAAGAAAACTGAAACAAATTTATTATGAAATTTTTGGATTTCCGATTTTAAATTACGAATGGAAAACCTAGGTCTTGGAGGAAGTAAAGAGGGTTTAGCATTATAAAGTTAATACGTGTATCTATAATTTTAAAAATTGACTTTTTCCAAG
This sequence comes from Cyrtodaria siliqua, assembly GCA_037043455.1. Lineage (NCBI taxonomy): Eukaryota > Metazoa > Mollusca > Bivalvia > Adapedonta > Hiatellidae > Cyrtodaria > Cyrtodaria siliqua. Next base: position 29,545 of record JAWPHD010012120.1, read on the forward strand.
TAGAAAGAGAGTTTGGGTCCGTATGTTCTCTACTACACCATTGTATACTAAAACCCTCAATGAATTGGGCGATCTGAGCACGACAGGCATTAAAATCAATAGTTAAATTCATTTTTAGCTCTACTGCTAAAATGGGATGACGAGCTTATGGGATGACGATCTGTCCGTGTCCGTCCGTCGTCCGTTAACTTTTGCATTGTGAACACTCTAGGGCCTGCATTATTAATTGAATCTTTACGAAACTCTGCCAGTGTCTTTATATCAATGAAAGCTCGGACAAGTTTAAATACAAGCCAGCTCGGAATAATTTCACCGGAGTTATGGCCCTTGCTTTGCTGAAAAATGCCATATTAAGGCTTGTAACATTACAAGGCTTGCCGCAACGAGGGCCTGCTGGAAAAGTACAACACGAACCATAAAACACTTCTGCGACTAGGCATATCACAACCCTCATTTTATGGAGATGTGGTCTATAAACTTTGAAAGTTAAAGGGGTCTGACGGGTTTTCTGACCGCTTTACACATTTAATCAGGAAGTTCGTCAGAAAAGGATATCACCCTTTGGTTTTACAGCGCACTGCATGTTTAGTGATTGACCCCTCTACAGTCAGTCATTACGCTTCACTTTTCACTTGTGCGATGACTGGACTACCTCTTGGGACTCTATGATTGCACCTACTGAAACCCCAACTAAGGGAGGTGGGTGCATGAGCTTTCGTTCCTCGGGTTTCTGGTCGTATCCTAGATTGGTTTTCTCTTTAGCTGCAACTACTATGGTTGTTCATTACGATTCTGGATACATCCTGAGATGTTTAGTATTTTGTATGTGTTTCTATAGTTAGTTACTCTGGATGTGGACTTTATTGTTAGAGAATTCCTTTTGATGGGATGTAGTTTTGTTTACACTGTCTTGTCTATTTGGGCGCTGAAGACAGGATAATAGCGAGGATTGTGCGCATATAATATCGATTCAAGCTAACCAGTAGGCCTTATTGCCTACTGACCGTTCCAAGTCGGTAACCCTGTCTTCACCACCCTTTCTGTTGTTTTTTGTCTCTTTCACTGTATTATCAAGTCCTTGTTTGCAGTACAGTGCAGACCTACGATGCCATTGCGTTCGGACTCTGTGGTTTATATAGGACCCTATATCTCATTTGTGAACACTCTAGTACGTTCATTTATTATTTGATCTTTACCCAACTTGCACAGATTGTTAATATCAATAAAAGCTCAAACAAGTTCGAAAACCAGCCAAATCGAATCTGTAACACCGGAGTTATGGCCCTTGTTTTTTTCTGACAATGCCATTTTCTGCCTTGTGAACACTCCAGAACCTTCATTTATTATTTGATCTTTACCAAACTATCACATATTGTTAATTCCAATGAAAGCTTAGACAAGTTTGAAAACAGCTAAATTGGGTCAGTTACACCAGAATTATGGCCCTTGTTTTTCTGAAAAATGCCATTTTCTGCCCTGTTAACACTCTAGCGCCTTCATTTTCCCAAACTTGGCCAGATTGTGGATATCAATGAAAGCTCGGACGAGTTTGAAAACCAGCCAGATCGAACCAGTAACACCGGATCTATGGTTTTGGCCCTTTTTTAATATTTGGTAATGTACACTGGAAACCCCAGGGTTCGTGGGTTCAAATCTCACTGGAGGCAAATGTATTTATTTATTTCTCCATAGGAAACCTTGGTTCATGGGTTCAATTTTTTGTCTTTTTTTTTAATTTATTTATTATTTTGTTTATTGATTTATTTATTTATTTTTTAAAATATTTTTTTATTTATTTTTTCTAATATGAAACGTTTTTTTTTTTTTCTTTATTTGGGAGCTTAGGAGCCTTTGTTGGATCAGTTTTACATATAGTTATAGAGAAGGAAAAACTTCACAAAATCTTCTTCTTCTCTTCTATAAGAGATAAAGGTTAATATGTTTTATTTATTATCAGCTTATGGATCCTCAACCAAGATTGTTCAAATGGTGACCTGGGCTCAAATTTGGCCCCGCCCCAGTGGTCACAGTTTTACATAGGCTTATATAATGGGAAAAACTTTAAAAATCTTCTTCTCTGAAACTACAAGAGTCAAAGGTTTAATATGTTTTATTTACACACAGATAGGGGTCGTCTATCAAGATGTTTGAATGGTGACCCTGGGGTAAAATTTGGTCCCTCCCAGGCGTCAAATGTTTTACATAGAGTTACATAGGGAAAAATTAAACGAGATCTTCTTCCCTGAAACTACAAGCGCCAACAGTTTAATATTTTGTATTTACACTCAGCTTATGGTCCTCTACCAAGTTTGTTCAAATGGTGACCCTGTGGTCAAATTTGGCACCGCCCCTGGGTCACGTGTGAAACTTGGTTTGAGTGTTTATATTAACGAAAGTTTGATTTGTTTTAAAGCCAGCTAAACTTGAGCCAAATACACCCCTCCCCCATATCTCGGTAATTGAAGACAGTTTATATAAAACTAGTTTGATATTACCATATCTGACACTCAATCCTTCTATCCCCCCACCACCACACCCACCACACCATGGACACCATATAGCAAGTAGAGCGATACAGGCACTCTTGGGCCTCTTGTTAAACTTGCGGTCGAACATATTTTTACTTTTTTCTTGGAATATCAAGACAATGTTAAATCTATGTTAAATATATGTTAATTACATGCTAGTTATATGTTAATTATAGTTTGTTTCAATCTATATATACTCACCTCGTACAACGCTTGGTAACAGTCCATCAAGTCCTTCAACAGATATCGACCTCAAATAATTGTATGTGAACCAATGACTGAACTTCACTACTACTTAGTATCGACGTTGCTGACAAGAAATCAACCTTCTTAGTCAAGTGATACCTTAAATCTTACGTTTAATAAAAACATTTTCGAAGTTGGAAATTAAATTATGTACAAGTCCAATGGTGATTAACGTTCAATTTATTTTTTACTTTACAATACAAATAGTAATCATACAAGTAAAAAGTAGTTCTAAAATATGTAATATGGCTCAGGCTATGCGTACCGTATCCGTTTTAGGGAAATGTATGCTATGAATATTTAGGCATATCAAAAACTGAACCGTTATTCCCGAAAATAGTAATACTTATTTCTAACAAATATTTAGCATGTTAAACACCTTTTTAGCAAAACAAATGAGCTAAGCATGCTAGCTCAACATGCGCTTAAAACAATCCTTAAGATACATCGACAACTAGATCATATGTCTAGTAATTGATACAAATTCGTAACAGTAACACATTTGATTTTAATCTATCACAAGTAACGACTTCAGAATAGCATAACTACATAAATACATAATATTGACCGCAACACATATGTACATAACCATAAAATGAAGCCCTATAGACTAATCCAAAAGGTGCATCCGAAAATTACACACCCTTAAAAGCTCATCCGATTTGAGATGAGAAAAGCACAATTTGCTCCCCGGAGATTGGAAATGACAACTCTGCATTTACCTATTAAGGGAAGCAAATCATGTTATCGAACTTGGTCCGTATTCATAAAGCAACTAAGTAAACCATATTACTTAATTCAAAACTTTTAAGATTGTTTACATATTTCCAAATAACCTTAATAACCTCTCAGCGACACAACAGAGCATGTATTTTAAGATAAATGTTTAGCTATTGTGGGTTTTATTAATCCATATCATTATTCGAAATATAAACACGATGCCTTAATACGATAGAAAAACGTGTTTAAAATAGGATAATTTTTGACTTAAGATATTGCTAAGAAGCTTTATGAATACGGATCCAGAAAAGTATATGACGTGGTTTTAGATATGTTATAAAAATACAAGTAGTGTGTGCATAACAAAACTTCGAGATGAAAATAAATCCTATATTCACTCCAAACAAACAAATATTCTATTTATTATATACTCACAACCTGGAATATAAAAAAAACTATGCAAGAAAATATAATTCCCCTCGGCTTTAAAGAATATGTTAATTTTAATTAGCGTTTAACACTATATATTTATTTAGAGAATTTTTAAATAAAAAACATTCTGTCGAATTCAAATCTGCTGCATCCGGACATAAACAAAAACGCATCGTTTAACCCTTAACCCGCTAAGCATGACACCATAATAGCCTTTGCGACCATTGTCAACCCAGATATGGGTTTACACTGTCTGGCTGATGATCAGTTATTTCCCTAAAACACATCTTTGTCACATAAATGGAATGATCTTAATTCAAAGAAATAACAGTCCATTATGTATATGTAGCGAGTTAAGGGTTAAAATTGGCTCTCAATAAAACCGAGTCTTCTGCATTTCTCTCTTGTTTTGGTTTCGTCTTCGACCCCAATCCTGGTGGCTTTACATTCGCATGCCACTTAAGCCGGTGCTAGTGGGAGTGAGAGGTTGCAACATAACATTATCTTACACGAACAGACTCAAGACATTCGAGACTGCTAATTTTCTCTTTTGTGTTCTTCAAGTGATCCCCTTTTCTGACCTCTTGACTGTCTAGCTAGTTAAATACCATTTTCGACAAGTTGGTGATTACTAGATCACATATTAGTAATCGTGCCAGAAAGTTTCAAGAATTTCCCTCAAACACACATACCGATACAGTACATTTAAGGTGTTTGCACCTCGACGTGTACGCTCAAATTCCATAGAAAGCTACATGATAATACTCTTTGTTTATTTATGTATTGATAGTGACATATAGCATTGTTATAAAATATTACATGTGTAATATTACCTGTGTAATATTAATTCCAACAACACTGGTTTCATATGTTTCCTTTGATGTTTAAAGTTTACGTTTGTATTCAACATTGGAGAATTTAAAACTACAAAGAAACTACAAAGTTAAGCAACTAGGCTGTCTTATCTCTATTATTTTCACACCTTCTTTCCAAATATAAAAGTAATTTAAGGACTCTTCTGCGACAAGGACTATCACAACATGACTTCTATGGTGATGTGATTTATAAACTGATTTATAAACTTCGAAAGATTCTTGGTCATGATCACTTTCATTCTATCTTTGTTAAACTTCCTATTGTCAACCCTTTTGTGTTTGTGATGTCGTTTGCATTTTTTATTACTTTTGCCTTCTCGTTTGTCTGTTTGCGTGTTTGTTTTTGTGTTTTGTGGTTGACTGTCGTCCTTGAATGCTGCTTTCCCTGTCCGATATTTGTATATTTCTTGTTAAAAAGTTTATCAAAAGAGGTTATGACCCTATCATTCTGCAACGTACTGTATGCTTTGAAGGTGGACCCTTTTACAGTTCGCCACTATGCTTTCCTCTTTAATTGTACTATGACGGGACAGGCTATGGACCCTATGATGACGCCTACCTAAAGCCCATTGTGACGGTGACGTTTGATGTTTGTCTATGATCTTTCTTGTCATGTACTTAATGGTTTATTCTCTTGTTGCTCTGGCTTCTGCCAAGTCATTGAGTACCTTCATTGTGGCTTTCTAGGCTTTTGTTTTTTTGTATTATATCTGCACGAGCATATTTGTGTTTTACTTATATTGCCTATGTATGCTGCCTTGTTGGTTAGAGATTAGATCATGGCGGGGATTTCTTTATTTAAACTGTCATGTTTTAATGAGATGACAGTAGGGTAAGTGTGAGGTTTGGTGCACCCAAAACCGGTTTAAACCCCCAGTGGCCTACTTTTCAACTGACCGTTCCAAGGCGGTAGCCCTATTATCAACCCTTTTTGTGTTTGTGATGTCGTTTGCATTTATTATTAATTTTGCCTTCTTGTTTGTCTGTTTGCGTGTTTGTTTCTGTGTTTTGTGGTTGACTGTCCTCCTTGAATGCTACTTTCCCTGTCCGATCTTTCTATATTTCTTCTTAGTCGCTCAGCCGCCATAAATGATATTTGACTTCTACAAACAATCGCACGACGAAATGGACGCTGTTTTAAACTATTTCTTCGTCTACAGAGCTTTGTGAAACTCAAGTTAGCCGTTATAATTTTTAAATCAGTGGTCTGACTTTCGTTATGTTCAAAACACGTGAACTACATATAGTTTGAATGAAGTGCATCGAACTACATTTATTAAATAAAAATGTATAAATTTAAACAAAGAGATAAAGAACGTCCTTTGCATACTCCAAACTTTTCCTCCACCATATCAGAATAATAATCACTGTACAATCACGTTCTGCAGTGTGACAATGACAACCTTTTCTAGTACGGAAAGACAGTAGTGGATAAAGATTCATGAACGGGACGTTGAATTTGGTATTACATAAGTTGCTATCTCTTGGATGAATACTAATATGTACGTATAAATCTGGTGTAAATGTCTACGTCACGTTTACCCCGCATGCGCAGACAATTTTAGAGACATTTTGAGGACGCCATTTTTATTGCAGCACAGTTGAATATTGTTGGCATTTCGATTGCGGATATTAAACGAAATGCATTAGAGCTGGAGAGTAACGGTTGTCCAAAAGTTCGCGACGAAAGGTAGGTACGTGTATATGTTGTGAGTTTGGAGATGATGTGGTTGGGGTGTGTATGAAGGATTATTGTACCAATGTGATGTATAAACTTGTGATCTAGGTCAACTGATGTTGTTGTTTATTGTGCGAGAACGCATGCCCGTTAGGCGATTTTGTCAATTTAGGAAGCCGGCATTGTTTTTGGCGTGTTTGAGGAAGTATTCACGGCTGTTTGAGTTTAGGTGAAAGGTAAGTAGATGTGATATTCTGTTATTGTGACGGTTGTAAATTTAGTAATGCGAAGAAAGGTTGGGGCGCCTATGAAGATAATTGTTTGTTTTGTTAGTTGTATGCGAGTGCGCATGCGTCGAGTAAGTAGGGTTTGATCTGTCACTCATGTTTGTTGTGGAAGATCTGTCACTCACGATTGTTAGCCCTTTATCAAACTCGCAGTACATTCTGATTACCACAATGTTGACATGGCCTTACCATCATGTACAGGGCCTTACTATATCTATCCCCATGCTTGACATACTCATCACGGCGACATCACCTTCATCATACCCAAATGTACAGGTGCGGCACACTCTGAAGGTGACGATATGGGTAAAAATATTACTTGATATTTGGTAGAAACAACGTTGGCTACATACTAGGCATTTCCTTAGTTTTGTTCATGAGATGTACAGCACATACTCATCATGACTACATCATAGTAAAATATAACGTTCGCTTAAGGTCGTGTGCTAAAATGAATTTGCATAGGACATTCCAGGGGTTGTGTGTTTCAGTTCAGCTGGGTTGTTGCACACATGATATAGAACTTACATGTGTATGTCAGCGGCAGGTGTCAACGTTTGTGTGTATCCTGTGCTGAAAGTCTGCATGTGTTACATTTTGCATGCTACTGCAGCCAGGCACTGCAAAGAATGCAAGCTCAAGCAGCTATCTCAAACAAACACGTTTCTGTATATGTGAAACCGAAACATTCACAGAGTTCAATGTACGCCAACGTTCATTCCCTATCCTGCTTTCATTTCAGTCTGACAGGTTCCCGCTACATTGCCTTTTACTGAAACCGGCATAGCTGTGATTCGACACATGTAAGGGACACAAGCCAACAACAAAATGTAAGTGTCAAATGTAAACACGGAGGCTGCAACGTTATCTTTGATTGTGTTGGTTGCAGTTTTGTATAAGTACCTGTTGCTGTAAATGACTCCACTTGGTAGTACCAATGGTGTTGTCTGTCACTTATGTGCCACATTCCCAAAGGTTATTATGATACATGGGATTAGTTTGTCAGCATTCTGTTGGTCCGTCTCAAAAGAAGAAGCTGACTTTAACTTCTATGTCCTGTCATATTACTCCATCAGCGCTACAATACAGCGAAGAACTGTCTCATGTCCTTACAGAAATAACAGTTGAAGGTCACACTGACGGTCATGATGTGGTTTAGCAACTGCTTTCCTTTCCTACTACACCATACCCTTGGTTATATTTGTCCAGTTTTGCGATTATTTCCCATCCAAATCCACATGCAGTCTGCCATCGCCACGGCCGTTTCTCAATGGAAGTCACAAATCCCCGCGATCATACCGCATGTTGTCACCTGCAATGGCGCGTTGCTTCCCCACAAGCGTAGATTTTGTATATATATTGCAAAATGTGGTTTCAAAAGACAGCAATGTCTGACTGTGTGTGTGAAGTTTGCTGGGGAAAGGAGCAAGGATGTAAGAAAATTTATTAGAAATATAATCCTCATTTTCAGTATAATAAACAAATACAACTTCAATTTCCAGTATATGAAATACTACTTGAACTTTATGTTCTGTCACCGCGAAGTCGGAAAAGGAGACGCCATATCACAGTGGTGAATATATAATCCAGGCATAAGCAAACAAGAATGAAATTGTCTTCCGCTTCAAATGTTTAATAGTGATTGCCAAATAATGCATGACATAGACTGCAAAAGTGTAAATTGATACTGAAGGTAAATCGCAGATGGCCTGCAATTGCAGCCTGTGTAAATAAAAGAACATCACGGCGCATACTGTGACGGTGGTCAGATTTTATTTAGGGTGTACTGTCCGCTAACTAATGACAATCCAGTAGCCAGAAATGTAACAGTTGAAACACTCACATCATAATAGTCTCCATCAGCACAACTCTTCATGCAGTTAGAACACACTCATTACATTAAGAACACAATGATCGGCAATAACAGGCATTACATTACGCAGTTACACCGTTTGCAGCGAATTAGATTGGTCGATTAGAAAATGAACCCAATTCAGAAACAGCCGATTAAACACCGGTTTACACTTGCCATTGTTCCAGTTTACGCTACCATGTGTACAACTAATTAGTAGGCACTTAGTTAAAGGGACACATGGCAATCTTGCAGTAATTGAAATGGGTGTCACAATTTATATATCCAGTATCATTTTTACTTTTACCGTGGTTACATTTAAATAAATCAAATTTTAAGTATTCACTATTTCGTCTTATTATACTATAAGTTTTTTAATATATTACTGGTGCAATACGATAAAAAATAATAACATGCAAAAACCAATGGCTTAATACAATTCTTATAATTAACATTAATGATAAAAACTAACGGGGCGCTGCTAGTTTTTGAAAACTCAAGATTGCCATGTGTTCCTTTAACACTTATCATTATTGTAAAGTTCAAAAACACAGACGGGCTGAGTATCTCTGGCTAATTCGTAAGCAAACTTTTTCAAATTTTCTGTTTTGATCAGCCATTTTGGCCGCTAGAGGGCGCCACATTATTTGATGTTTTACCCGGCTCGATCACGCAGTTAAAATCTGTGAATAATGTCACAACTTTATATGACAGATAACGTTGAGCGCGGGGACACAAACCAGTTGATTGACAGCAAGAGGCGTAACAGTGTGCGGAGTCTTATCGCACCGACAATTTGGTTTTCAATAAACGCTGGTTTTCACTAAACGCTGACATAATTAGTTTATCGATCTAAATTGATTGTCACTAATTAGCTAAAACACTCAGCGGGATAGTGGCTTATAAACAGTGAAAGACTTTGTGAATTGGAATTCGGGATTTTCCGAGATCTTTTAGACAAAATCGGTCGGAAATTTGGATTCGCCAGACCGCCGATGTCTGGCGAATTTGGTGTGTATTTCTTACGGTTTTCATTCGCCAGTTCAGGTTACTTTTCGCCTATGGCGATTTGGCGAATGGCCTAGTAAGCCCATTAAAAATAACCATTGGTATTCGTGAACAGTCGTAAAGATGTGTTAATGCTCTGATCAATGAAATATGAACCCCAAATTGTACTTTTGTTTTCGATCGCTGTCGTACAAATTCGTTACCTCACCGGTTGACTCATAAAATATGTTGACGATTTTAGCCGAGTATTTTCAAATAAAACTCACAATGTTCCGTCGTATATACAAGCGTCTAATCATTTGAATCGATAAAGCATGTCGTCTGAGAACAAGTTAAATGTCAACACTAAATATCCTTCATAGGAGGGAGAACAGCCTAAAAAACAGCGGGTTAAAGTCAATACTTGTCAAAAACAATAAACTAACATCTTGTGTGGTGTCACATATTAGTACTGCGAACAATTTAACGTTTTTGCTACAACGGTGTCGGACAAACACTGGTATTTATAAATTGTCCTTGAAAACAGTGGGAAACCCTGGAAAAGACCTTGAATTTTGTTTTCAAAAAACTGTGGGAACCCTGTAATACACTTACTTTGTACAGACTAGTTCTCCTGCTACCCTGGCTGGCATTCAACAACTAGTGACCTTTAACATTGCCATGTGCCGGTTGAATGAATGTTGAAAATGTGTTACAGTCCCCTGCACATTAAGCCAGCAGAACATCCACAGACACTTTCACCTCTTGTCTGCACCGTATTTTCAATACTATAACACTTAGAGATACCAAACTTGGTATGTGGATACATCTTGGGATAGCTGTGTGTCGCATACCAAAATAAGGCCACTGTGACCTTGACCTGTGACCTCTGTCATAGAAAATGCTTGTCCAGACCGTATTTTCGATACTATAACACTAAGTCTTAGAGATAGCAAACTTGGTATTTAGATACATCTTGGGATGGTGATGTGTCGCGTACCAGAATAAGGTAATTGTGACCTTGACCTGTGACCTCTGTCATAGAAAATGCTTGTCCGGACCATATTTTCAATACAATAACACTTAGAAATACCAAACTTGGTATGTTGATACATCTTGGGATAGCGGTAGGTCGCATACCAAAATAAGGTCACTATGACCTCTGTCATACCCCAAACATTGTGAGAAGCATCAGTATGAAGTGGAACTGCGCATATACATGAAGTCATGGGTTATGCTTTGCAAGAGTATTAATAACTTTCTGTGATAGTTATGGCTCCCCCACACAAAGTGTGGAGGGGAGCCATATTGATTTTGTGCTGTCTGTCTGTCTGTGTCTCAAACGATGTCCGATCTATAACTAGAGAATGGTTGGACCTATTGTCCTCAAATTTAGAAGGAATTTTATCATGACTATTAGATGACCCCTATTGATTTAGGGGTCACTAGGTCAAAGGTCAAGGTCGCGGTGACATTGACTATCAAAAAGATTCCGATTAATACCTAGAGAATGGTTTGACCTAGGGTCTTCAGACTTGAAAGGATGGTTAGTCATGACCAGTAGATGACCCCTATTGATTTTGGGGTCACTTGGTCAAAGGTCAAGGTCGCGGTGACATTGACTATCAAAACTATATCCGATCAATAACTACACAATGGTTGGACCTAGGGTCCTCAAACTTGGAAGGATGGTTGGTCATGACCAGTAGATGACCCCTATTGATTTTAGGGTCACTAGGTTTAAGGTCAAGGTCGCAGTGACATTGACTATCAAAACGATATCCGATCAATAACTACACAATGGTTAGACCTAGGGTCCTCAAACTTGGAAGGATGGTTGGTCATGACCAGTAGATGACCCCTATTGATTTTGGGGTCACTAGGTAAAGGTCAACATATGGTGACATTGACTATCAAATCGATCTTCACTAGGTCAAAGGTCAAGATCGCGGTGACATTGACTATCAAACGATGTCTGATCAATAACTAGAGAATGGTTGGACCTAGGGTTCTCAAACTTGTAAGGATGGTTGGTAATGACCAGCAGATGACCCCTTTTGATTTTGGGGTCACTAGGTCAAAGGTCAAGCTAGCGATGACATTGACTATCAAATCGATGTCCGATCAATAACTAGAGAATGGTTGGACCTAGGGTCCTCAAACTTGGAAGGATGGTTGGTCATGACCAGAACATGACCCCTATTGATATCAAAACGATCCCCGATCAATAACAAAACAATGTCCAATCAATAACTAGAGAATGGTTGGACCTAGGATCCTTAAACTTGGAAGGATGGTTGACCAATAAATATTACTGATACAGGTTGTAGATACAGTCAGAGGGATATTGAATATCAAAACGATCTCAGATCAATGAGAACGGTTGGACCTAGAGTCGTCAATTATGTCTGTTCGGGCGAGTGGGGGAGCCATACGTTTTTGTCCAATAACAATTTCTAGTTTTACTTTGACATTCTTTTGATCTACATCTTTATTAATTTCGCTTAGTTTTGTACACTCTTTTTGTGATGTCTGGGCGATCTCTGTAGTGTAAGGAAACACACTTTTCTTTCGAGAAAAGAGATTCAAGTTCAAGTCTTGGCAGGGACCTGACACACTGAGTTGTACATACAATTGTTTTTTTCCACATCAGTAATGTTGTTTTTGTATATTAAACATATTTTTCAACAAAATACCTATTCTCATTTGTCACTTTCCGCCAATTCTACAACATCTCATGCACCCCACTTAAAGGGATGCACAGCAATCTTCATTTCAGATTTTGTAGTGTCCCTTCACTTCTTCAGTTCCCTACCGATTATTCAATCATGACCGTTATATCTTGGTAGTAATACTCATCCTTACAGCAGGTTGTCACACGGTTATTCTTCCGTAAATCACCCCAGCAACGACTAAGCCAGTGCCCTTCAATTAATAGATTATTGCTCTCCACAACAAAGTGTGGTCGCAGCGCCATGTTCATTTTGACCCCTATTGATTTTGGTTTCACCAGGTCAAAGGTCACATCCGGGCTAACATTGACTATCCAAACGGTGTCCGATCAATAACTACAGAATGGTTGGCAGAAGGGTACCCAAACTTAGAGGGATGGTTGCTCATGACCAGTCGATGGCCCTTATTGAATTTGGGGTCACTAGGTCAAAGGTCAAGGTCGTGTTGACATTAACTATCGAAACGATGTCCGATCAATAACTACAGAATGGTTGGACCTAGGGCCCCCAAACTTGGAAGAACGCTTTACCATTACAACTAGATGACACCTATTCATTTTGGGGTCACTACATCAAAGTTCAAGGTCGCGGTCACATTCGCTATCTAAAGATGTCCGATCAATAACTACACAACGGTTGGTCCCATTTTAAGGATGGTTGGTCATGACCAGTAGATAACCTGTTCTTAGCTCCACTGATCAGAGATCAGCAGAGCTTATGCCGTGGTGCGGCGTGTCTGTCTGTCTGTAAACTTTTATTTGTAGAGACTACTCCTCTGAAAGTACTTGATACTTGACGGATTTTCATGAAACTTCACACGAATGTTGCTCTTCATGTCTAATTGATTCTAGCAAAATTTCAGGTCGGCCGGAAATACAAGATGGCCGCCATGGCTAAAAAAAGATTTTCAAAATACAAGTTTGTAACGACTACTTCTTGAAAACTATAAGTGATATTCATATGGGACTTTTCCTAAAAATGATACAGCATGACATGATGTTGGTCCTTGTCAAAAATCGTTCTAATTCGATGTTAAACATAGCTGTCAGTAGCCATCTTTGTTTACATAGAGTTATATAATGAAAACTTGTAGCCACTACTCCTCTGAAACTACTTAACGGATTTCCATGAAACTTCACAGGAATGTTGCTCTTCATGTCTAATTGATCCTAGCAAAATTTCAGATCGGCCAGATATTCAAGATGGCCGCCACAGTCAAAAATAGATTTAAAAAACATAAGTTTGTAGCGACTACTTCTTGAAAACTATAAGTGATATTGATATGCGACTTTTTCTAAAATGATCAGCATGACATAACATTATTTTGATTCGACGTTAAACATGGCTGCCAGTGGCCATCTTTGTTAACATAGAGTTATATCATGAAAACTTGTAGCGACTACTCCTCTGAAACTACTTGATGGCTTTTCATGAAACTTCACATGAATGTTGCTCTTCGTGTCTAAATGATCTTAGCAAAATTTCAGGTCGGCAGAAATTCAAGATGGCCGCCATGGCTAAAAATAGATTTTTAAAAAATAAGTTTGTAGCGACTACTTCTTGAAAACTATAAAAGATATTGCTATGGGACTTTTTCTAAAATGATCAGCATGGCATGATGGTTATAGGAGTCGAACATCATTTTGATTCAATGTTAAACATGGCTGTCAGCGGCCATCTTTGTTCACATAGAATTATATAATGAAAACTTGTAGCGACTACTCCTCTGAAACTATTTGACGGATTTCCATGAGACTTCACAGGAAAGCTGCTCTTGATGTCTAATTGATCCAAGCAAAATTTCAGGTCGGCCGGAAATTCAAGATGGCCGCTACGGCTCAAAATAGATTTTCAAAAAGCAAGTTTGTATCGACTACTTCCTGAAATCAAAATCAATCAGTAGAGTTTCAAGGTCATTGACCTCTTGTTATTTTCCGGTCACTAGATCGGAGGTCAAGGTTGCGGTGCCCTTCACTATCAATACGATGTCCTATCAACAACTACAAACTTGATGGATCTAGGTCCTCCAACTTGAAAGGATGAATGGTTGCTCATGACCAGTACATGACCCTTATCCTTATTCATTTAAAGGTCAAGGTGCCGGTGACCTTCACTATCAAAACGATCCCGGATCCAAAACATCTACATGCAGTCCGTACTTCCCATGGTATAATATATGTGTTATACCTTTTCTTGTTATTCAGTAATTTAGTCCTCCTGCCCATAATATAAATATTACAAATATATTGTAAACATTTTAAAGTAACGGTGTGACATAAATACATGCCATATGTACATACATAGAAAATAAATAATTTAACGTACATTATAGATAGATTTGACTATATGTCTTGTGTATTGCAATAGCTTTCCCTTATGGTATATTATTATTGATATTTTGAACGAACAATCATATTTTATTCAGTATTTCGAACACATATTTGCAAAGCAGTGACAGTTTATAAACATACTGTTGTTTTCATTAAAGTATAGAATGCATTCACACACTTATTGACACAATTCATATTAACATACACAAACTGATTTCGTAAATGTTCATGATATGAACGTCTTCTACTTCTCCTGACATACACACCATACAGTTTGTCTCACGACATGGGGTATTCGAATGTTTTCCAGTTTCAACATATTAATTATGTGCGGAACATCTCAGCCGAGAAAAAGCAATTTTATGCTTTAGAGGCCAGCATATTTAAACTTAGATATATTTCAACATTCAACAGAGATTTAAAGTGTTGAATTGCTTATTAAAGGGACAACTGACAAATCTAAATAAAGTAATTATACAGATGTATTTTGCAAATATGCCAACTTTATAGAAAACGAGTATGAGCGTGGGCCTTTGGAAACGGCCGAACACGATAAATACGAAATATTGCAGTCTCGGTTTGATTGAGGCTGTTCGTAAACGGTAGTGAAATATGCTTGCTACCGTCAATAAAATCAATAGTACAGAATTTTAATAATATGGCATGCATGTGGTGGCGGACATGTTAATGTCCGGCGGCGTATGGTCCCAGTATCTATCAAAATGCTATGCCCCGAAGAGCGAAATAAACAAAATGGAATTTAGTTGGGAGCAGCTGTTATAACAGTCAAAAGACGAAATTAAAAAAAAACATGACTACCGTATATTCCTTTTATAATAATTATATAAGTCGTGTCAATAGTAGCTAGGCCGCATGTTGTGTCATTCACCCGATTTGTATCTGCTAAAAACACTAACAGAACAACTTTAATCTAAAAATACTATGAAAACCATTGGTCCAGATCCCCATATGAACAGTTTCAAAAAAAGGTACACATGTCCTCTTGGTGAATATATTAGATTTATTACTATAAGGGTCGCGGAAAAGAGTGAAAATTAAGTTAAAGGACCTCAGGGATGGGGAGCATTCTTCTATTTATTTAAAAAAAAAGAAATTCTATTTACAATATTATTTTTTTTTACTGAACTTTCTAATGACATGCATTCTACTTTTATGTTTTTGGAAAATTCGAAAAACATGCCGCCCACTTATCAATAATTTGTAAATCGCGTTGTACAAATTAGAAGGTTACTTTACACCGGAATAAATTACTTGTATTCGATGAGATAAACTGGATACGCCTGAGAATCATGGAAAATGACGAACATGGCAGGATTCTTTACATTGTCAACTGCACTGTCGTACAATACCATATTGTTGGGATCTTTCACAGGTAAGTATCCCATTGAACCATCACCAAGCGTGTATTCCCCCGTCAGCACTCTATTCAGAAACATTCTACGGATTCCCTGTGGGTCTGCCGTGGTATACCCGTGAGAATACTTTGACGTTATAGCAAAATACACACCTTTTCCATGGACTGTTGCTATATACATAAATATATAAATATAAGTAATACATACCATGAATAGCATTTATATATTGTATAATTCTATTGACAATTAACATCATGAATACACATGATTTTAAATTATCAAAACCTTTAAGGGAAGATCAAGTGCGCCCTGACCGTTCCAATACGGTAGCCCTATTATCATCCTGTTTGTGTTTGCGATAGCACATGACTTGGTTCTGATGCACACTGTAATTGTCTTTTGTTTTACTTTGTCTTTGGTTGACTGTGTTCTGTGAAAGCTACATATATTGTTAAACTTTTATATCTACTTTTATTTAATTTGCTTAAAAAAATATCAAATATTTATAATATGCGATCTTTGTACTTTTAACGAAATTAATTACGTTGTGGCTCAACATATCTTTCATCTATATATATTTTGTTACACTATGTCGGTGTTGACTATTGAACATTTCAAATAAATTGATTGTATTGCAACAGTAAGGTATCATTCAATGCTGTTAACATGGTTAACTTAAAAAATTACCGTGTGCTCCACAAAAACTTCGGTCGTATCCACTGCGTATAATTTTTGGAACAGTATCAGCGTCAGTACCATGCCAAAGTCGCCGTTCATTTATAACATTCTTGGGATTTTGTTTCTCCAGTTGTTTCTTCTTTGCTTCCAGTTGTAGCCATTTGTATTTGTCTTCTATTTTAGTTATCTGTAATTAAACTTCACAATTTTAAAAATAGCTGCACATTTCGAACGGAAAATGTAGCATTGATAAAACGCATTCTACTAAAACACGCATTAAAAACTTTCAAGGAAAATATGAAAGCATTATAAGCAACATCACATACATTAAAGGGATTACAATTGGTGCTCCGCCTTGGAATAGCCGGAGCCTGTAGCAAAATGACCAGGGCTTTAAACCAGGTCATAGGGTAAACTAACCTCACCTTACCCTATTGTCATCATTGGTTTACTTGTTTCGATAGGACAGTTTTGGAAAAAAGTCAGTGACAGAAATAAAATTAAATGATATGATAATATTTACTGAGTATCGAAATTAAAACTGGGGGATTTTTTCCAGTTTTAAAATAAAAACGCGGAAGCAAATACAAGTATATACTTGCAAAAATTCCTAAGTACCCACCTAAGAATATGTCAATACTATTCTCATTGTTTTGTGTATTTCACGCTTGATTAGAGATACGGTTGAAATACAAAATCAGTTTAAATCGTCTTCTGTGATTGCATGAACACATTTAAAAGCTTTCAAGTCTATGTGTTTCTTAACAATAAAGTATTATTAGCTTATATTGTATAAGCGGACTTGATTCATGTTATGTCTCATTTCACATTTCACGTTTTCATATAAAGGGAGGATAATTCTCAAAATATGTAACAATTTAAACAAAAAATAAATAAAATATATTTAAAATAAGAAAAATAGTTAATCTACAAAACATTAATTAGTTATAGTGTTCAGTATATTGTTTTTATTGTATGATATATAATGACCAATCTATTTTAAAGGTTAAATATTTCTTATATGTAGTTACAGTCTGAAATCCTCTCAAATAACATACATGTATGTCTGACATTACATTATATTTGAAAAAGACGGACACACTGAATATTATATTTCCCTCTAAACCTATTTAAATGCTTTTAAAGCTGAACTAGGGTGATGAAATGGATGATGATAGTTTAAATGTAAATCACAAACATGTTTGACTGTTGCGTTTATGTTAAACAAGCTTTCTATGTCATTTGAGTTCTCTCTTTTGATTATACAATACACTTTAATATAGCAAAAACATATTCGTCTGAATTCACTTCATAGTATTTATTTTTTAAATCTGGTAACTAAATAGAAGCATGAAAACGTAGAGCGCTTACAATGTCCAAATATTTCTAGCAGGCCTGCCTTACCAGATGGTATTTAAAAGTGTAGACCTACGTTTAGAACCTGAGTTGCTGGGCATCCAGCTTTAAGAAACTCATTTTTAACATCGTTAAACTCGGGG
The DNA here is from genome assembly GCA_037043455.1 of Cyrtodaria siliqua. Taxonomy (NCBI): domain Eukaryota; kingdom Metazoa; phylum Mollusca; class Bivalvia; order Adapedonta; family Hiatellidae; genus Cyrtodaria; species Cyrtodaria siliqua. The sequence continues at coordinate 47,765 of JAWPHD010012120.1, forward strand.
TCTTGCGGCTGTAGCTGTACTTCAGCAGCATCTTTGTTACTGTTTGCAATACTCCAATTTTGTGGAATGTGCACGTCTAAAATATAAATAGTTAAACCTATAATAATAATACAATGTAAAATATATAAAATCATACAATTGTAGGGCATGTCAAGACGCTGCTGTTGAAAGTGTGATTACAGTGGTAAATACTCTGCCAATTTAGCCATTTTTCAACAAATGTACACCGTTTATAAACCTACTGTAGACGTGTTGTAGTATATACATACATTACATATTCTGAGAATGCTAACTCTAAAGAAGTAGATAATCCAACAGGAAAAGTAGCATTCAATGACGACATTCAACACAATATAAAAGGCTTTCAACCAGCCAGGTCAAACGCCAAAACAAGAGCGTCAAATTAAGAGTAACACATAATTAATTTTACTCATAATTCATCACGATTATTTTAAGAAAACGGGAAAAACTTTTAATCGGCACATACATTATTATATTACTTAAACACATGGATAGAGTACTGATAAACGGGTTATAAATTTAAATTTCACGTTATTTGGTGGATTAGTTTCTTTAACGTTACACGAGGAGGTTATGCATTACATATTACTAAATAAAAGTTAAATATGAAAGGTGTGTGGCAACACGACACTGTAAGCGCATGAAGCGCGGTGTCTTACAAAGCTCTGGAGTCCTATCATGGACTCTTTAAGAAAGGACGATGTTTTAAATTTAAAGTTGCTGAATGTCTGAAACAAATAAAAAGTAAAACATATGAAATCTTCTGTAATATGCAACAGGTACTATAAAACAAATTTGAGTTGTGTGTGTTTTCCGGCGGCGGCGGCGACGAAGGCGGCAACAAGTTTTGCGTTTAGGTCATTTTCTCACAAACTTATGCACTAGACCTTTCAAACTGTGCTTGCTTATATGTGTATCTTTGGTGGTACATTGAAATGTGACAAAGCCAATGTGGAAATGACCTTGACCCTCCCAGCAAAGGGCAGATAACTTAATAATTTTGACCTTCAACTTTTGCGATTAGGTAACTTTTCAATAAACTGTATGCACAAGTCCTTTCAAACTTCGCTTATAGTTGTATCTTGGGTGGTAAATCGCAGCGTGACAAAGCAAATGTGGAAGTGCCCTTTACCCCCCAAGCAAAGGGCAGATAATTTAATAATGTTTACCTTCAACTTTTGCGTTTAGTTCACTTTTCCATAAAATGTATGCACTGGCCCTTTAAAACTTCGCATACAGTTGTTTCACGGGTGGTACATGGCAACGTTACAAAGCAAATGTGGATGTAACCTTGACCCTCCAAGCGAGGGGAGATAACCTTATATTTTTTACCTTCAACTTTTGCGTTTATGTCACTTTTTCACAAACTATATGCACTAGACTTTTCAAATTTTCAAATTTTGCTTATAGTTGTATCTTGAGTGGTACTATGCAACTTGACAATGCAAATGTGGATGTGACCTTGACCGTCCAAGAAGGACAGGTAACTTATCTACTTACTTTCAACATTTGCGTTTAGGTCTCTTTCTCACAAACGTTATGCATTAGACTATTCAAAATTCGCTTTTAGTTGTTTCTTGGGTAGTAGTACATCACAACGTGTCAAAAAGCAGATATGGATGTGACCTTCACCCACCAAGCAAAGGTAGATACATTTAATTGTTACATTTACATCACTTTCTCATGAACTATAAGTATGCACTAGATGCTTTAAACCTAGTTTATAGCTTAATATTTAGAAGGCAAAACATTCTATTTTGACATAGTTGTGTCTTCGGTAAGGCATCTTTTTGAATGCATGTATTTCATCTATGACCTTGGCCTACTTTTTGGAGCTGATGCATTTTTGTTTTATAGAATGGCATTTTGTTTTAAAACAAATGCACTTTAATGCCATCTCAGCAAACTGTAAACTCCATTGGTTTTAGTTATTAAGATGTTTACAAACTTCCATTTAAGCATCATTTATCTTTTATTTCTAAGTCCCGCCCCCGTCAGGCGAGACATGTGCATCCGCGGATTTCTTGTTTGTTATATTACCTGGACTGACATTCACCCGCTGAAATAATCGCCGTCGTTTTGTAGGGTCGCTTACAGGGTGTTCCTCACGATCATTGACAATGATCTTGTATTTTACGTTTTCGGTTTGGTTATGATAAACAAAGTCTTTTCCGTTCTGGTATCCGATATGAATATCGAAATTTGACTCTTGCTGAAAGGGTTTTACGGTACCATCTGAAAATAATTAATTAATAAGATGGAGTGTATTGTCTTCCTCGAAATACATGTTAGAATGTTTTATATGAAACATTGTTAAATCAAATCAACATTTTTAAAATTGAATATGTTACAATCATTAGATTATGTAAAACCTCATCAATACTGTTTAAATCTTCAGTCTATAGATCTCACTACACACTTAGCTCCCTTGCATGTGACTGTAGGATGATTCTTCACCATAAAAAGTAGAGGTGTGTTCTTCGGTTTGAGATATTTTTAATAATTGGCCATGGATATTTTCTTTTCCTGTTGCAGGTGAGAAAACAATAGTGTGAGATTGGATGAACAGCGATTAGACGACACTGACAGCAAAATGTGACACATTTGTGGGTGCTCAAAATGTGTATAAATTTAGGTGCAAACTGTTTAGTGAAAGCCGAAAAGAGTACCTTGCCTGACACCACTCCTATTTAAAAAAAAACAAACTGGGCTATGTACCAGATTTTATGGATTTTTATGAGCAGCAATAACTGTATTTTACCAAAAAAATACTTTTAGACTTTAAAGGTTTGATTCAGAATGGGAAATTGGACTTTATTCCCTATGGCCAACACAGTAAAATCGAAGTGTGTAGTGAGACCTTAACAGAAACAATCAGCCAGACGCTTTCAGTACAGCTTTCATTGACACAGATCAATATTTCTGAGTTTGATGTTTTCAACTGTGTGAAAAAGTTGAATTGAACATTTTATGATGAATTGCAATGAACTTTAGTTGGATTTGGCCATAATAAGTGATTTTGCACATGAAAATGGACCATACTTTGATCAACATGGATTATTTTGTGTATGCTGTTTATAGTGAACTCCTCTAATCACTTCCGTAATGTCAATATGGATTCCAGTAGATGAAACATCCTGATGAAACGCAATATAAATGTTGTCAGAGCATATTTCAGTGCATACACATGTACATGCAGTATCAACTATTCCGCGAAAGATGGATATTCGATTGTATTTGCCAAAAAAAAGTTGTGCTTGCGAGTCGATAAATTGTTTCTGGAAGTTTAGTTCTCGTCTCTGTTGGGTTCAAATGGATACAATTTATACCGACACTATGCCAGGGACATGTTTACGGAAAGCAGATTCATATGACATCTAACAGGTATGTGCTTGTATAGCAAATTATTTATTTCAGCTATTGACAATATTAGAAAAATACCCCACCCACTTATGCAGTGCAACAAATTTCAAAACCGCTGTTCGGTGTGTCTTATTTGTCGAGAATGTTCATCAACTATGTTTATTAACTTAGTCGCTCTTCCTTGTTTGCTTTGAAGTTGCGTGACAACCTTTTTCGAACCGCTGTGTCTTTTTGGGAAGATTTGTCGTTTGCAGTTGCACATTTGTCGAGACACAATATTGTTTCATGCTTGGTGTTAGCTGAATGAGGCGTTCCAGCTTTTAGCGTATTCATCTCATTTCTTGTATTCCATTTGTACGCAGGCAATTTGTTCTCTCGTGATATTTTTTCATGCACATTTCATACAAATTTCGCGTCATGTCAAATAAAAAACATCCAATAAATTGTGTGTCTGTTTATATATAGGAAAAAAATCCAGGCAAAACTTTAATGTACTGTTACATTCTTCATCGTCTCTTTTTACGTAAATTAGAAAATGGCGTTAAAAGTGTTTTCGGTTCTGAATTCTGATTATAAATGTTATTTTGCACTTAGAAATAAAACTGTGCTAATAGATGTTTGAATGAAAAAAATGTACGCGAATTACATCATTGAAATTCAAGTGTATTTCGCGTCATAATAAAACATTAAATTCTGGTTCTATCATTATTCACGGTAAAGATTGCCTGTGTCGCCTAGATTTTTTTTCCCGCAGATCTGTACTGAATTTATTTTTGGCATGTTACGTGTTGTGCTGCATTACGTATAGTATTATGCTGATATCTTTTTCGCTCTGATCCGAATGGTCTACATTCCATTTTCACCGCTTTGAGTAGATGTACAGTGTTGTCTGGAGAAACACTACAGTCGGTCGCAAGCAGTTGATCACTGATTTTCACTGACTGACTGACTGACTGACTGACTGACTGACTGACTGACTGACTGACTGACTGTGACTGACTGACTGACTCTGACTGACTCTGACTGACTGACTGTTATTTGAGATGAATTCAACAAGTATGTATAAAGTGCATGTAATGCGGTTCAATGCGATTAATTAACAGTTTTGATATAACATGGAATTGACAGACATTTTATGAAATATACCGATTGTTATAATTTCATAAATTTTTAAGCTAAGCGCTGTTCATGTACATTTGGTAGCGTTATCTGTATTGTGATAATTTCTTGAAAACTAATCTGCATGCCGGTGGTTTTCGGTTGTTTTTCTGCTTTTAGCAAGTTGTGGTGTCATTTAGTGTTTCCTAGTTAACTCCCCTGCTGGTTTTATGTATTTGTTCCCCTTACAAATCACTGTTGGGTGTATTTTCTGATTTTTTCCCTACATTTTGTTTTATACAATGACTAGGTTTTCAAATAGTAATATTTAGCAACATTAATATCAATATTGTAATCATGTGCTTAGTAAAAGCCATTTTATCTTTTTATACAGGAAGCTGGTAGAAGCTGCCAATTTCAGAGTTGAAGGGAGGGCTTGTTTTATTGGAGCCATGCCTGTGATGACATCAACTTGAATGGCCTTTAATGACATTGTAGGACAGGTAATATAATACACTATTTTTGACTAGAAAATAAGTCTAACCACTACTTCTGTTTCAGAAAGCATCATTAAATAAAAAAAAAAAATTAAAAAAAAAAAAATCATATATGGGCATAGGTGAACAATTAATAAATTAAGAAACACTGCCTGAAAGACAAACATCACACTTTTTTATATTATATACATATCCAACACAAATCCTACAGAATTTAAGAACACAATCTCTTAGAATACAAAAGTTACTGAATAATTTCTACTCTTGATACAGATTAAAATTCCTGATTTTTTCACTCCATGAATATGGCACGAAGCAAACTGATGCATGTTGCATTTTGAACCGTAAACTCATGTAATCTATGACAAAAGTATCTATAAACTATTTTTTTTGTTAGGTAGTCACCTATAGTTGTTGCTGGTATGATTTTGAAGACATGCACACACATGAGCCCCCCTTGAAGATCTCACTACACACTTAGCTCCCTTGCATGTGACTGTAGGATGATTCTTACACCATAAAAAGTAGAGGTGTGTTCTTCGGTTTGAGATATTTTTAATAATTGGCCATGGATATTTTCTTTTCCTGTTGCAGGTGAGAAAACAATAGTGTGAGATTGGATGAACAGCGATTAGACGACACTGACAGCAAAATGTGACACATTTGTGGGTGCTCAAAATGTGTATGAATTTAGGTGCAAACTGTTTAGTGAAAGCCGAAAAGAGTACCTTGCCAGACACCACTCCTATTTAAAAAAAACAAACTGGGCTATGTACCAGATTTTATGGATTTTTATGAGCAGCAATAACTGTATTTTACCAAAAAAATACTTTTAGACTTTAAAGGTTTGATTCAGAATGGGAAATTGGACTTTATTCCCTATGGCCAACACAGTAAAATCGAAGTGTGTAGTGAGACCTATATTTGCTTGTCCATTACGTGGTCCGAGTATTAACTTTCATACCCCATGCAACCCCTTCTCCAAGAAGTGAAAATTGGGTTAGCTGGGATATGAAATAATTTCGGCTGAAATGGTTTGCATATTGTAAAATTAAAACGTTTAATAGGTAATTTTAAACAGGTTATCGGACTTATTAGTAAAACATGATTTTAAACATGTTTTATGTTCGAAATATCCGTTATAAAATCCTGCTAATATAAGCTTTCCCATCGTTTAATGGAGTTAAGGCGGGACCACGTAATCGTCATCTTAGACGTCAAAGGTGCTATGAGTATATGTACAAAGAAGGCACATATCACCTTTTATTTCTAAGGTGATGTACTGTATCTTTTTAATAACTGTATACTCACTATCGTCGTAACACCACTGTACCGTGTCAGATATACGTTTAACATGTTGCTGTTTTAGTCGCCACCTTGGGAACTTCTCACTCAGCAAACGTCGCGCTTCAACCTCTGCATCTTTTACCATTTTCCTCAATCCAATCAGCTTCACCAATGTGTTTGTCAATTTCAACCATTATGACAAACTGCTTTTCTAAGCTTTTCAGAGTTGTCTCCAACAATATATGTATAAATATGATTATAGTTTTTGCAATAGGTGGTACACATTAGCTGCTACACTGCTTACGTTGTCATCGACATAAAACATACTAAATAGCTATTGTGCGTTTCACCAGCTCCAGAGAACGAATTTGTACCAAAACAAAATAATTCATTTTTGGAAATTTATAATTTAACTTACATCATTGAAATAATGGGGTGTTGACCCTTTGAGCCATGTCCCTTTTAGCCATGTCAATGTGATTTGAATATGTTCACAATTAGCCACACAAAAGATCTCCCAGATCCCAATGTAAAAGTAAGTATAAAAACCGAACAGGAAATGCAGCTTTCGCAGAACATAGTAAACCCCAAAACACGCAAAATGGCAATAGTAATAATAAAGGCATTTGACGTCACAAACACAAATTGAATACCGCCTTGGAATGGTCAGTGGCAAAAAGGCCGCTTGGGAATTAACCTAGTTATAGGGTCACCAAACCTCACACTTACCCTAGTGTCATCCCAATTAAACGGGACAGTGTAAATAAAGAAAGTTTGTTTACCTCATTTCCAACATGGCGGGTGAAATCAAATGGAACAGTTCATTAAAACAAGGAAGGTGTCAGTTTAGTTGAAGGGTCGACCATCGATACATTTTGAAGTGATATATTGGATTGAAAAATATTGTTTTGCTAGTTTGAATTGTTTTAAGCATATTTATAATAGTTGTGTTTGAGATGTATCAGTCAGGATCTAATTTGGATTAACTACCCAGTCCTTCGGATTAACATTTATAACCAAGGCCTAGCTCGATTTTTACCCAATCCATCACTAAGCATATATTGTTTATGTTCTGGGTGTGTGTATTAACTAGTGGAAGAATCATGAAGCTTGTGATTTACATATAAATATGACAATTTTAAAATAATGCCTACCTATCATGCTATATTGTCCAACCCTATCAAAAATCAAAACACTGTTTGTGTTCTGCTATGGCCTAAAATGCCCAGTGCAATAAAAAGATAGTAAATAATCCAGGATACATATCTAGTCTACTTGAACTTCGTGTGAAGAAGGCAGCTATCATTTTTTCTAGCATGATTGTAATGGTTATTTCGATATATGCCTTTCGTTGATTTGCAACTTGCTTACTAACTTCACACTTAAATTAGCCATATCCAACTCTTCGGATTACCTACACTGTATTAATATTACATTCCTATGAAGCCGACAGTGAATATTGTCAACCTTGGAAAACATAATGTTGACCTCTGCTTTTTCCAAGGTTTACAATATTTCCGCCGTGGTCGACATTATTGTTTCGAAGGTTGAAAATATTTACTATCAACCTCAAAGGAGTGTTATATTTATTTTCTTTCACATGTTAACTCGTGATTAATATTTAAATCAAAGTGCTGAAGGCACTGATGGGCGGTGCTCTTTGAAAGTGTTGGAATGGATGGGAAATGGAAGTGCTGTAAATGTAACTTCCATGGTTTGTTTTTTACATTCAGTGATGTTTCAGATGATTGATATTCATTACCAATTTCATATTTAAACATATTTTAGCTAACTCATATGGCCCAAAGTAGCTTCCGTAGATTTTTTTCGGAGCAAGCTCTTCAGCGAGGCATAGTATATTATATAGAGTGGAGTCTTGGTGTGGAGTCTTGGAGTGGAGTTGAGTGAATAATTAAAATGACCTTGGAGTCACATTTTGGAGTGACCTTGAAGTCACATTTGGAGTGAATATTTTGGATAATTATCAATTTAATATTTATGAATGACCCTCAAAAGGTGCACAGTTCCTAACATACTCAGTACAGCCGAATTGTCCCATGAGACATGTGCTAACCTTAATGTGACGGACAGACCATCTAAAAACAACATAAATGAACTCGGATACCCAAACATTAACCCCAGTATTGAAGTATTATGACCCTTTGGCCTGACATAAACTAGTCCCGAGGGACCAACTAATCTTAGGTCAGGACACTGACATCCAGTGTCAGGGGTATACAGGGTTCCAATATGTCCAATATGTCAGTCATACCACAGAGACTGAAAACAAAAAGCATTAAAGTTTATGGGAACTTAGAGCTCTCTCAGCCTAACTGTTCCACAAACATGAATTTGTTTTAGAACATGTAGTAACAGTGCCCAAGTTAAAATTAGATGTGACTGTGCAGTTTTGGAATTAGGTGTTGAAATTGGGTAGCTTAATAGACATATGCATTTTAAAGAATTATTTAATAAATAAAGTAAGTGTATGTGCAAATGAAGTAACCCATGTAAATGTATTAGTTTCTAAAAAGGTATTAAATGTAAGAGATATTAATACTTCAAGTTAATACTAAAAAATTGACTCCAACATATTCACTCCAAATTTGACTCCAAGGTCACTCCAAAATGTGACTCCAAGGTCACTCCAATTATTCACTCCACTCCACTCCAAGACTCCACACCAAGACTCTACACCAAGACTCCACTCTATATAATATACTATGCCTTAGAACATGTAGTAACAGTGCCCAAGTTACAATTAGATGTGCAGTTTTGGAATTAGTTGTTGAAATTGGGTAGCTTAATAGACACATGCATTTTAAAGAATTATTTAATAAATAAATAAGTGTATGTGCAAATGAAGTAACCCATGTAAATGTATTAGTTTCTAAAAAGTATTAATTGTAAGAGAAATTAAGACTTCAAGATTAGACTAAAAAATTGACTCCAAAATATTCACTCCAAATTTGACTTCAAGGTCCCTCAAAAATGTGACTCCAAGGTCTCTGCAATTATTCACTGCACTCCACTCCAAGACTCCACACCAAGAATCCACACCAAGACTCCACACCAAGACTCCACTCTATATAATATACTATGCCCTTCAGCGAGCACTGACTGTTCTATTTTTAGTAACATGATAAACTTTCTATTATACAAATACCGTCTGCTTGTAGCACGATTATAACTCGAGTTATAACCTTTTAAACAGATGATAAAAAGTTGACTTAGTGAAATTTTGATAAAATAGGTATGTATGACCTAAATAAATAATAAATTGCCTTTATTCTGAACATTGTTTCTTATTTAGGGCATCAAATAATTAAGCGGCCTTTTGTTTACAAACACTGACTGATGCGTCATAATCCCGGAGAAGCGCTCTTGCGTATTAATACATAAACAATCTAAGGATTTACTCAGGAGAATATTTGTTAATTACACAGTAAGCGAACACACAAGGACAATATTTGTTAATTACACAGTAAGCGAACACACATCATTATTTTCTGTCAGTGATCACATAATATCGAATTTATTAAAGGCATGCATGAGAGACTACTTCTTCTAGCGTAGTGTTGCATAGTGTTGCATTGTGCTGTTAGGTTTGTCACATTCCTAGCATTCCATTGAAAAACCCCATTATACCTCTGACGGTGCTTAAGCACCGCCAAAAATCATCTTCAAACAAAGAATAGTCCAAATCATATTTAGGTTCAAGAACAATGAATATTTAGATGCATCATATTCATTTATTTAAACAATAACACTCTATGACATAAAATGGCAGCTTCTTTCAGGTAATAAAGTAGTCACAGTATCAAAACAGTCGACTTTGGCTAATCGTAAGTTCTCACAGGATGGCAAGTCTGATGTTTTCAACTGTAAATGTAAATGTATTAGTACATGTTTCCTTGTAGAACATAACAAAGGGTTTAGGTTCGACTGCGACTATATGTAAGAGAAGAAGTACCCCAATTATCCTAAATAAGACATCTGCGAAATAGTGTACGTGTAACAAAACATAATCTCAGATAGCTAAACAATTTACCTCTTTTGTAGACAGTTTATTTTCTTCTGATAACTCTTTAAAGTTGAGAGATTTCGTTATGAACTCTTCATTCACAAGTTTTTCAAACTCCTTGCGAATTGTATCGCTGTCAGTTTTTGACGTGACTTTGATAAATACCACGTCGTCTGCAACAGAATGATCGCCTAAAGTTGCAGGCGCTTTAAACTTTGCTATCGGTTTCTTCACCAGATCTATATTGATGTTTCTTTTTTCCTGTGGCTTCGTTGGCGGCGTTTTCTTTTCTAAAATAAACAAAACATAACTGATGAAAATGTGGTATCTAACGTTTAATAAGTTCAATGATTAGCACGAAGATGAATAAAACATAAGTTTGTTCTACCAAAATCCTTTATTAAGTCAAATACAAAAACTAATACTTTGGTCTGTAAACAAATATGATTTCCTGTAATATTTACGTTTGAACTATGTTATATTTTTTTAATAGTTCTAACATTACACTTTAAGCATTTGTTTTATTATAACAAGTACATGTACAAATAAGTGTGTTCCGCGGAACACTTATGTCGCCTACCTTGTGCTTATTTTGGCAAGGACAATTTAACCAATTAGTTTGAAGCAGAGTACAATCCTTTATGACTTTTGGAGTAGAAACTATTTTCATTTTATATCACAACGTTTAAATTTGACCTTTGACTTACTCATACCAAAGTCAGTAGAGGTAATTATGTTATTAATGACAGTCAATGTATAACTTTGGATGCCAATTGGTGAATTCCGTCACGGGATTTAGTGGAAGCGACTTTTAATTACCCGATCACAGTGACCTTGACATTTGTCATACTAACCCCAACTGAGGTCAGCATCACCCTAGGAACATTTATATTATACAGTTTGAAGACGATGGGTGCAATTCTTCTCAAGTTGAGTTGAAACTAAATTGTAATACCGACGACGCAGCGCTGCCGCCAACATCGACAACGAAAACTACGACTACGACGGATAAAGCAATTCCTTAAGGTCTGCCATGCCAACACATATCTTATTTAATTAAAATCCAAACCGCATTATATTGTCATCTAAATTAAACGGGACAGTGGAAGATAAATGAATCCCTGCCAGGCTATATCCTCTAACAAACTATGTTGTCTAAATACTCTAATAGGTGGACATGTTGATATAGTGTGTGATTTAACAAAATAGTGGCTGAAACTAAGGGTATCTAAGGGTAAACTTCGTATGTCGATATTACGTCAGTCACTTTTATAAACTTATGTGTTTTTCGTATATTTGTTCCCAACCATAAAGGATTCTGCTTGCACTGAAACAGATGAAGCCGGTATGTGAAAACATGTTGCATTGAAAAAATAATGTTCATCATCTTCTGTAATATTCGATAATTTCCGCGTCTTATCCCTGTCCTCTCCCATTTTCTATATGAAATGATGGGTAGGTTGACATGGGTAAGCTATACTATCATAAGAACTGTTCCACTTATGTTATTAAGGTTGATACTTATAACAAAACATAGACAGTTTGACAAATATTGATATTCATTATGAAATATTTTGATGTCCACTATACTATATCATATTAATGTATTACCTCTTTTTGGCTTCTTCTTGGGGACAACATCATCTGCATCATTGTTTGTCGAGTCCACGGTTAAAATAGTTGGTATTTGCTGCTCAAAAATCTATATAAAAAAAAAGATATTATTCTTTAATAATATGTACTTAACTTAACGGCATCTTTTAGTTTATTGCTGGTAAGTATTGTGATATGTAAAAATATTGCCAGAGCTCTTAGGATATAACTATGTACTTGTTATATATATCCTTTCTGCACTTCACCATTATAGTGCATATGCCTGTTATGATGGCAGTATTTTGAATTCTATGTATTTCTTTTGGACCTTATTTGTTTCTTGTTAAGTAGTTAACCATTGTGTTTACTACTAGTATATAGAGGATCTTACATGAGTGTCTGTTTAATATCGAATGTATTAAACGAGTTGGGTAAAATGATATGATGCGAGGCTGTGCCGAACATCATATCAATTATATCCAACGAGTAAATTGAATGTTAAGTAGGCACGACTGTGAGATTATATATAACTCCAAAAATCATCATAATGAACTTTTGTTTTGTTTATCTCCCTTGTAACCTCCTATATATAACATTGTCGTATGATGATGGCGTATAGTTGCCTGATGATTTCGAATGTTGACTCGGTCTTCACCGTACCCCACCGAACAACGGAACTACCTCGTCGATTTGCGTAATCTGGTATTTTTAACGGTAACGGAAATCGACGAGGCAAGGCCGATGCCCGCTGAACTGAACGGGAAGGACCCAACGATAATTAGGCCATCGATTGAACATGTAATAAGATAAACATATCATGGCGTTGTTACAATCCCACACGCAAGTTATGTGATAAATTAACTTTTAAGACACACGTCTAACAATATTTAGATATAGTGTAAAAATGAAACCAATTTGTGACCGATGTCGCCGATACAATTTCACATACTTGTATATGACCGTTGTTCACGAGATTGATCCGTTTGTGACTTGCATTCATACATTTAATAAGTGCATATTTTATGTCTTCCCAAACTCTGTAGTTTTATTATAATATATAATCATCACATCCAATGAATTAGCAAGCTTCTGTACTGTCTTCAACGTGGATGTAGCTTGTGATTTGCAAGAGTTTGATCCGTTTTGGACATGCATGCATACATTCAATAATCGTAAGTGTTAAGTCTATCCAATCTTTTTTGTTCTAAGAACCAGAATTACAGATAAGTGGTTTGATCAAATGGGTATATACCCATCGTTATTTATTTAATTGTGTAGTTCATGATTTCAATAGTGTAAAATAAAACAATAAACGTTTGCGACATTGTTTTGAGGTGGCATTCCACTAATAGTGTATACATAAAATCTAATAAAATCAACTTCTTTTACAACAGGCTTTATACGAGGCGACTGGGTGTCCCGTCAAGAACCCATATATTGCTCAATTTGCATTGGTTATTTTATCATTTGACAACTTCGATTACTTTATTGGTACCCATGCTTTTTATTTTAAGTGGGTATTTTGGCATTTTTAATTGGGTATTTAAGCAAATGGGAGGATAGACCGATACACGGGATTATATTATTCAACTTTGAATATACTTTTTTTCTCGTGATTCAGGATTTCCATCATTACTGACTTTTATGGTACTTGCCTGACATGTTCCACTGTCACCAAAATACACGACTATAAACACATATTGTACGGACGTATTTTGATAAGCAGTAGTGAAGTCGCAGGCAGCCTTGACCATGGCGTCTGCAACCTTATCTGCCGGAAAATGGCTGGCATCTGTGCCGATTGCCGGGAATGCGATAGAAGTACACTGGTTGCTGTTGGCTTCAGTCAAGCAAACTTTGACGATGTCATAGACGTGCTGAATAATATTAACATATTAAATAACGCTTGTGCGGATATACATGTTAAAGGTCAATCGATTCATGGACGTATTGCAGTGTCTGAGATCCAATTTAAAGTTATTTAGGCATTTCTGAAATTGAACATCCTTGTTTAAATTCAACATATTCATATGTAATAGCATCTTACGTCATAGCCTCGTTCTGGATTCCAGTCCGTCTTAGTCAGAACGTGGTATATGTGGTTGCACTGTAAACTACCGTGTCGGCCGCTTGTCCGTTTCACTTCCCCAGACACTAGTGTACCCAATTGCTTACAATCAGTAGTGACAGCGCCGCCACTTGCTTTGTTAAGAGCGTTTGAAACAGCTCCGACTAAAATCGGAAAAACTGGTGTTGTGTTCACATTGACATCCGTCTGTATAAATAATGCAAGAATATGTTTTATGTTAACAATATTTTAATAATACTAATAATAAAAGGAGGATAAAACCTTAACTGCAGCAGTTTATGTTGCAATGATTTATTCATTCCATCATACCTCATTTCCAGTGATCCCGACCAAAACAGTACGACAAATTGTGACCATAATTCTTAAAATGTATAGTTTTATATAGATGTTTGAGCAGCAAATGTAATAATACACATGTACGTAGTATAGGACCAGTACGATTATGTATTTTTGTTTCTTCATTCAAATTCGAATATTTCTGTTCATGTTATTATTATTTATCTCAATGTACGTTTGTTTTCTCCGTATTATATATTAATCCATAAAACTTAAGTTTTTGTGTCTATATCAACTCAATTGATGCATAATAATATAATTTAATTGAACGATGACCGGACAGGCTGTGGACCATATGATGACCCTAGGATGACGCCTACCTAAAGCCCATTGTCCGGGATGGTGGCGTTTGATGTGTGTCTATGATCTTTCTTGTCGTGCCCTTAATGGTTTATTCTCTTATTGCTCTGGCTTCTGCCAAGTCATTGAGTACCTTCATTGTGGCTTTCTAGGCTATTCTTTTTTTGTATTATATTTACACGAGCATATTTGTGTTTTACTTATATTGCCTATTGATGCTGCCTTGTTGGTTAGAGATTAGATCATGGCGGGGATTTCTTTATTTACACTGTCCTGTTTTAATGGGATGACAGTAGGGTAAGTGTGAGATTTGGTGCACCCTAGAACCGGTTTAAACCCCCAGTGGCCTACTTTGTCGCTGACCGTTCCAAGGCGGTAGCCCTGTTGTCAACCCTTTTGTGTTTGTGATGTCGTTTACTTTTATTACTTTTGCATTCTTGTTTGTCTGTTTGCATGTTTCTGTGTTTTGTGGTTGACTGTCCTCCTTGAATGCTACTTTCCCTGTCCGATTATTTTATATTTCTTGTTTGATAACAAGAGCGAGTATTGACATGCAGATACATGTTTCACAACTCAATTATCAAAGTATAATTATTTGAGGATTCGATTGCTTATTCCTAAACAATAATTCAGTTATTTATGTCTGTTGCCGATCGGACAAGTCGCAAATACGTCCGCCAAGAAAAACTTACCGGTTTAAACTCCCAGTGGCCTACTTTGCCACTGACCGTTTCAAGGCGGTAACCCTATTGCCAACCCTTTTGTGTTTGTGATGTCGTTTGCATTAATTATTACTTTTGCCTTCTTGTTAGTCTGTTTGCGTGTTTGTTTTTGTGTTTTGTGGTTGAATGTCCTCCTTGAATGCTACTTTCCCTGTCCTATCTTTTTTATATTTCTTTGTCGTAATTTAATAAATATCTAGTAAATAGTTTTACTTTTAAAATATCTCAACACAAGTACTGTATGAAATGTACATTACTATTATATATGTATTAAGCGACAGATCATGTATTATACTAGTAGCTAATTTAGACAAAGACGAAAGTATGCATATGAGCATACACTATAAAAGTCAACTTATATTATGATCAATGCGGACCGAAATAAAAATATAAAACTCGAACAGGTAAAGTAGCATTGAAGGACGACAGTCAACCACAAACACACACATAAAGATACATCAACAGCTACTATAGAGAAGAATAACAGGCAAGATATGACATCACAAACACAAAAGGGTTGACAATAGGGATAGTGCATTGGAACGGTCAATGGCAACAAATGCCGCTGGGGGTTTAAACCAGGTTCTAGGATGCACCTAACCTCACTCTTACCATATTTTCATCCCAATAAACGGGACATTGTAAACCAAAAAATATACCCGCCAGTTTATAATCTCTACTTATGGCAGCATTAATAGGCAATTTAAGTAAAACACATAAATTATTCTGTAAATATAATATATTTTTTAAAAAAAGCATTGAAAGGCATACAGTAAGTACTCAATTACTTGGCAGAATGGCAGAAGCCAGAGCAACAAGAGAGCAAACCGTTAAGGGTACGACAAGACAAGATTAAAGACTAACATCGTCCTATAAGTATTTAGGTAGATGTCATCATACGGGTCACAATCTGTCCAATCATCGCACAATCAAAGAGGAAAGCATTGTGGCGAACTGTAAATGGGTCAACCACTAAATCTGAAGTGCGTTGCAAAATGATAGGGTCATAACCTCTTTTGATAATTGTTTAACAGGTTTAATAAATATTGTATGAACGTGATTATGACCAAGGATCTTACGAAGTTTTTAAATCACATCAACATAGAAGTCAGGTTGTAATAGTCCTTGCCGCAGAAGATCTAGAGTTCTTAAATTACTTTTATATTTTAAAAGTAGATCAGGGTTACGATAAAAATATTTTGCAAAGGTTTTCGAAGTGCCCTGCTGGAGTAGCTTTTTAGTTATACATACATTTCATATATGTAATTCCTCAACTCAACTACAAGCTCTAGAGAAACGAATAAGTTGAGAAACATAGACCCCATAGGAAGTAGCTCAGGGAACATCCCCATCTAAATGGGGATAATTAACAATATCAAAATTAAAATCATCGATTTTACTAACTGTTTCGCCATCTTCAATATAGATATTTAAATCAAGAAAAGAAACGACAGTATCAGAAATGTTAGCTTTGTTGAGTTGCAGTTCCCTACGATAGATATTATTAACCATAATAGAAAAGAAAGGATTGTCAATGTTCAAAATGTCATCTCAATACCGGGAGGTTTCGTTAAAGGTTTCAATTACATCTGCCTGAGTATCGGATGAAAGACTCAACATGTAATCTCTTTCATAGAAATACACGAAACAATCTGACGCATGAGGTGCACAATTTGTACCATTAGACATACCAACAACGTGTCTATAAACGGTAGATCCATATCTGACGAAAATATTAATTATTGAAATTAACATTTCTCATTGAGTTTTATACATACAACAAATTATACGATTTTCTGAAGTTTTTAAATATTTAGGAATAGAATCAACTACAAGATTATCTCGAACACTATTATACTTTTGCGGGATGCATGAAAAGGACACATTTCAATCTTGAAGTGTTTATCAAGCATTGAAATTAGTGTCTCGATATATTTATCTAGTATTGTTTTGACTTTAAACCTGCTTGCATATCATAAAATCTGAAGTTTGAGTTTCTTTTTATGCTCCACGAAGGGCGCGCATATAGTAGCCGCTTTGTCCGGCCTTCAGTCCGTGTGTCCGCCACACTTTCATGTCCGGAGCATATCTTCAAACTAAGGACGGGACTGCAACGAAACTTCGCACAATGATAGAAGGCAATGAGAGGAAGCACATAGTGCAAGAACCGTAACTCTGCCATCTTTCAAAGTTATCGTCCTTTGTAATGTATACTTGTTTTTTTTTTGTCCGGAGTATATCTTCAAAGCTACTCATGGGACTGCAAACAAACTTCACACACTGATAGAAGGCAATGAGAAGAAGTGCAGAGTGCAAGAACCGTAACTATTTCGTCATTCAAATTAGAGTTATTGCCCTTTGTACTTTTATACTTTGAATTCTTGTCCAGAGCATGTCTTCAAAACTACATATGGGTCTGCAAGAATGGAGGGTAATGAGTGGAAGTGCCGAGTGCTAAAACTGTAACTCTGTCATCATTCAAATTAATGTCCATACTTAGAATGTTTATCCGCAAACAAACTTCGTCATTCAAATTAGAGTTATTGCACCTTGTAATTTTATACTTTGAATTCTTGTCCGGAGCATGTCTTCAAAATTACTGATGGGACCGCAATGAAACCGTAATAGAGGGCAATGAGAGAAGTTACAAAGTGCAAGAACCGTAACTGTGTCATCATTCAAATTAGAGTTATTGCCCATTGTAATTTTATACTTAGATTTTTTTATCTGGAGCATATAGTAATAATGGAACTGCAAATTGGAAATTGCTGGGTGATACAAGGCCATATGATAAGTTGAGGTTACATTTCGCGGAGCATCCATAGGTTCTACCGATTTTCTTGTTTTCAACTTATTTTAACACATATTATTGTTGCAATATAATTAACTCTTAATAATACTCAGCAATTTGCTTTACACTATTCTTATACTTAATATTAGTAATTGCACAAATGCATCTAATGTAGACAACGTATCCTGAGAAGTGCATACTTAATTAAATGAATCTCCATTTAGACGCCTCTTGCGATACCCATTGTTGAGTAGTCTTATTCTATCACACATATTTAAATTGGTTCTACGGATACCACACAATAGCCAAACCAAATAAACTTATAACGTAATATACCTTTCCTCCGTGCACGCCCCCACCCTCTCCCCCAAACCATCCAATTATATCAACATAGTGGATCCTTGGCTCCCCGACTCCTACGCCTATGTATCTGTACATAGGTACTTTCTCAACTTATTTTAGTATAGCATCGGCGGTTAACCAGGCACGATTTTGATAGTTTCATGTAAACATAATTCGTACACGTTCAAGGAACGCTGTTCAAAACACACTGAGTGAGTAATACTATTAAAAAGGCCACATATCATAAAACATTACTAGTTTTCGCGACCTTAGATCATTATTTAGCCCATCGCCTTACCAACATGTAAACATATCAGGGTCTGATAGCATCATGTAAGATCTAAACAAACTTTTCCGTGGGCACAAGTAGAGCCCTTTCGGAAAATGGAAATAGTGTGCTTTAATCCTTGTACATACCTCCAAATTCAATATGGTTAGCTTCAACATGTTCAAGAAGGCGATTTTTTCTCTCTTTATCTACTCCACAACGGACCGATTTTACGACCTTATCTGAAATCACGGACGCCGAACCTCCATTATCCGATGACCCGCCGTAGAAATGTCTTATTTAAGATAGTTATAAGTTATTACAGGTAATGTGAAAAGCAGATCACTAAAAGTATTAAGTACATACCTGGTTTGGCTTCCAGTTATTCTTATAGTTAAGACAATCGAACTGATGGACTTACTAGTAGATTGCTTTCCTGATTTATCAACGGTTAAGTAAATAACAACTGTTCTCCTCAGACTGACACAAATATAAATGCCCAGTATATAACAATTATATCCACAAAACAAACGGTATCAATACCCAACAAATATATAATCGATCGGAAGATTGTATTGTGTTTGGAGAAGTAGCTATTCAAGTGTATACTATACAATAAATTTTGAATGTAAAGGATTATTGATCTACAACAATGATTGAAATCAATTCAAATACAAATTAAAAGAATCATAGTGTGCTCAAAATTCATATGAATTGTTCACATGCATTAAATAGAGTTTCATGTTACCTTCAAAAAGTGATACTCCGACCACGTAAAGTCAAAAAATCAGTTCAGTCGTTTGCGTATGCGACAAAATTAGAATTATGCACAATATAAAATCTTATATTTATCAAAAGAAGTGTATATTACGATATATTTTCCACTGTTTTTGTATGATGACCACATACCTACTCAAATGACTATATAGGTTTTTGAAGACACGTGTGTATTGCCGTCTTTTCCGGCGGCGTATGGTCCCAGTAACGAACAAAATACTATGCCCCGAAGAGCGAAATAAACACAATGGAATTTATTTCATGAGCAAGTAATTGATTTGCAATTCATTATGAACGAACCTCAAAAACTTGTACTATTATATCTAGGATCTAGTTAGTGAAAGTAGTCTTCTTCAGACACCTTACTTACATATGATGTAGTTCATACCACGTTATTATAATTATGTTATAGCAGTCACTCAAACATTTAGATAATACAAACAATGTGATTGGTTAATTGAGGATCACATGATCAATTTAAGCTACCTTCATTTTCCAATGAACTGTACGAGGAACTACTTTCACCCGCCATTCATAGAGTGTGAGTAAAAACAACAGCAACCTGTATTTATTCTAATAATTTGTTTTAATAAATTAAGAAAATACTTTTAGGATAGTAATTGCAATTATAAGGGTTTAATGTATTTTTTAGCTCTACTGGCCCTAGGCCCTAGATGATTGGGCCTTCATTTTTCATCCGATCATGACAAAACTTTACCAGATATCAATAAAAGCTCGGACAAGTTCGAAAAACAGCCAGATTGGACCAGTAACACTGGAGTTATGGGCTTAATGTAGTTTAAAATGCTATATTTTGCCTCGTTAAGACGATAGGGCCTTCATTTTTCATCTGATCTTTAATAATCTTTACCAGATTGTTAACATTAATAAAAGCTTGGACAAGTTCGAAAACCAGTGAGATCGGACGTGTAACACCGGAGTTATGGATCTTGATTTAGCTAACAATTCTATATTTTGCCTCGTTAATTCGACAGGGCCTTCATTTTTGATTTGCTCTTTATCCAAACTTTACTAGATAGTTACTATCAATGAAAGCTCAGAGAAGTTTGTAAACCAGCCAGTTCGGACCAGTAACAGCGGAGTTATGGCCCTTGATTTAGTTTAAAAAAATGCTATATTTTGCCTCGTTAAGATAGGGCCTTCATTTTTCATCCGATCTTTATCAAACTTTACCAGATTGTTACTATCAGTAAAAGCTGGGATATAGTCGAACACCGGAGTTATGGTCATTGATTAAAAAAATGCTGTATTTGCCTCCTTAAAACGAAAGGGCCTTCATTTGACCAGATTTCAGCGAAACTTTGCAGGGATGATCAGTACCAAACCTAGTTGCACATATAGTCACCGTGTTCCGGTTGAATGATTTTGACAGATTGATGGCCCTTTAATGGTTTTAATACACAAACGTTGTCCTGAGTAGTTATCCTTAACCCCTGGCCGGATTTAAACGAAACTTTTTAGGGATTATCAGTTCCATGTCTCGTTGTGCATATCATTGCCGTGTTCCAGCTGAATGATTTGTGGCAGAGTTATGGCCCTTTAAAGGTTTTAATACACAAACTTTTTCTGGACTGGTTCTCATGAACCCCTCGCCGGATTTCAACGGAACTTTGCAGGGATGATCAGTACCAAATCTATCATCGTCGCGTTCTGGTTTACAGTTTGTTGGCAGAGTTATGGCCCTTTCAAGGTTTTTAATACACAATTTTTTTTCGTGCTAGTTCTCCTAAACCCAGGTAGGATTTAATCGAAATTTGACAAGGATGATTAGTATCAAGCCTAGTTGTGCATATCATCGCCATATTCCGGTTGAACACTATTTGGAAAAGTTATGACTCTTTAAATGTTTTAATACAAAAACGTTTTCTAGATTAATTTCTTCTGAACTCCTTGCCGGATTTCAACGAATCTTGGCAGGGATGATAAGTACAAAAAGAGTATGATATTGGACCTTTGGAAACGGCCGAGCACGACAATACGAACTATTGCAGTCTCGGTTTGACTTAGACTGTTCATGAGCGGTAGTGAAATAGCTAGCTACCGCTCATGATCTCAATATTCATAAAAATCAACTGTACATAATTTTAACCATCCCGAAGATGGCAAGCATATGGCGGTAGATATAGCAATATTTGTATCTTTATTTCATCCCCTATATCCAGCAGCGTATGGTCCCAGGATCTAATAAAATTGTATGCCCCGAAGAGCGAAATAAACAAAAAGGAATTTAGTTGGGAGCAGCGGTTATGAAGCCTGCGTATCATAAGTAACAGCCAAAAGACTAAATAAAAAAAGCAGACAACATATCCTTTGAGTGGTTAAACAATACCCAGAGTCTTTTAGAAAGCCTAGTTGCACCTGTCATTGCCATGTTCTGGTTAAATGTTTTTTGGCCCTTTTAAGGATTTAATTAACAAATTCTCCTGATTCCCTGGACGGATTTCAACGAATCTTGGCAGGAATGATCAGTACTTAGCGTAGTTGCACATTCCATTGCGGTGTTCCAGTTGAATGGATGTTGGCAGAGTTATGACCCCTTAAAGGTTTCAATACACTAACTTTGTACAGACAAGTTCTCCTGAACGTCTGCCCGGATGTCAACGAAACTTGTAATGGATGATCAGTATCAAGTATATGGCGCCATGTTCTGGTTGAATGAGTTTTGACAGAGCTATGGCCCCTTATACATAAACTTTATCTTTAGTCAGTAAACCGGCCACATGCCCCCTTGGGCCTCTTGTTGTCTGCGTTCATCGAAATATAACTGCAATTGTCTCATAACACAGCTTAGCATAATACCTTTCAGGCATTATTTGCTTTGTGATGCGACAATTGCAGTTATTTTCCGATGAATGCAGATAAAAATACATTAAATCCTTAGTAATAGCTTATCATGTTATTAATTCAGTTGACACACAGAGGGAGGATGCAGATCTGACATTTAATCTTACTGCCATTTATAATAAGTATACTTGTGTTTCATACTCTCGCATTTTACATTTAACTAAAACTGATATGATTATGATATCCGGAGCGCAGATTGTGTAAATGATATAATTTTGGATATATATTTCGTATATCACGTCTGTTATATGAAAAGTTTGTAAAGGTGACTTATAGGTAAATTAAACCGGGTGTAATATTCATGTTTGTAGTATGTTGATACTTGTACATATGCCACTGTAATAAACAATTACTTACTTACATCCCCTTTTTTTATTTTTTTTTATTTTTTTTATGTTTTTTTTGGTTATGAAAATGTTTTATTTTTCGATTTGCACAATTGTAGAATAACACACATATTTGCAAACAGAAGCTACATTTTCTAAATACGTGTTTACAAAAATTCAAAAACAAAATCAACAAAACACATGTTTTCTTTTACAAGTGTGGCTCGCGAAAAACAAGACATTCCTACGACATCGAGTTTATTTTTATTTTGAAAGAAAACCTATATTTGATGACGTTAATTCTGTAATATATATTGATCGGACTTGTAGATTGACATAGGAGCACGCTAGGAGAAATTCACTAAATTAGAAAAAGAAACTTACTTAATATAGTTGCCATATCCCTATACCTTTTTGATATTGACATGAGAAACAATTCCATGTAAGTGCCACTCGAGATTATCTTTTGGGAAGTCAAATGTTGCTATTAGATCGGTACGATCATTTATACAAAACTCTGATGCCATTTTGTGATTGCAGCTTTGAAGTCAAGATAAATAATTTTACAGGAAATTGAACGTGATTGTTATTTTCAAAAAAACGTTCAGAGCCATGATAATACTTGACTACCATGTCAGCTGAAACAGAGAAACACATTGCAATTAGGTAAAAGGACAGGAACTGTTCACAGAACACGGTAAACGAAAGCATGCATTCGAAATAAACAAAACTCACAATAACAAAAAGAGGAAAATATGTCACACCACAAACACAAAATAGTGGACAACAGTGGTAACGCATTGAAAATGTCAGCTGTAGAAGGACCGCTGTAAAGCAAGTTCATTGGTGCACCAAACCCCACATTTACTCTCTTGTCATCCGAATTAAACGTGGATTTATGAATGGCATACAGTCCCTTCGGGATGAAAATATAACAATATTGAATGAAAGGTGGTATAGCAGAGGTGTAATGTACATTGGGCGTGACCTACGTTTTTGGAGAAGGCGATCACAGTGAAAAATATGGCAAATTAATGAGAAATACGCAATACGTTTCTATATTATTTAAACAGATACTGAGATAAATAACGTGCCAAACACCGGAAATGAATTGTCCTTCGAAGAGTGTAGGTCACACTGAAGCACCATTGTCCACCATGTCAGGTCGATGAAACGACCAGGCTATTCAAGCTTGTTTCACACAGCAAGATGTTTAACAATATTAGTCAGGACGCAAGGACGTATAGACGGACGCACCTGTAATCAGATAACAATGTGATCTCTATATTTTCAACGGTCATAAGTTACTATTTACCATTCTTCAAACGGGTTTGTGAATGAGAGGAAAACTGCTGACTAGAGAGTGAATATAGCGAGATCTCAGCACGCATTCTGTGTTAAATACACAGCACATACTTCTTTTCCTGCGCATTTACTCTGATTTATCATCCTAATTTTAATTTATTTTTCAAAACGGGACTTCGAAAATATACGGGCAGGGTTAATTTTAGTACATCTACTTAAATTTGCTTCCATGAAAAAAGCTGTATACATAATTCAAATTTCTTATTAAAACTGTAAACACTCAGTTATAAAGGACCACTCAACAAGGGTTAAATCATCTCTGAAACTGCGTGTGCATTGTTTGATTCATATTTGCATTTACTTGTGTGTTTGATCGACATATCACGGTTAATATTAATCATATCATCCTTTAGTTTTAGATAGCTTTACCTGTACATTTTAAAAAATTATCATTTCATCAGTTTTCAGGCACACTATGACCTGTACCATAAAACGCCATCCGGTCATTGATTAAAATGATTAACCATTATGATACAGAAATAATCATTCATAATCAAGTCTTTGCAAGAACAATTTAAACCTGTGATCAAAACAAATTTCAATAAAATCTATAAAGATTTATTTTTAATTATATACTTTAATAATTTCGTTATTTGACTGAATATGATATCTAACATGTGACACCGTTTTGAAAGTGTTGTATGCCCCGTGTGCTTTCCGGGGTAAGAATATGGCCACTGCTAATCCATGCAGAGGGGTAAAATCCCCCCGAAATTATGTTAATTTTGTCATTTTTGACATGTTTATTGAGGGAATGTAGCGACACATCCAAACAAGCTCTATTATTGAGAGTTCTGAAAACTTGGAAAAAGGTGAACAAATTATCAAAATCGGATGAACAAAACAAATATGACACTTATAAGGTTGTTCTAAAATATATTTGGTAGCCGCCATTTTGAGAACTATATGAATTATATTCAGAAAAGTGCTATATTATATTTTCTGATATCTGAATAGTTTATGAATAATACAGTAGTGTTTAAGGTTCTTTTGTCAATGCTTGCAGAATTGAATGATAGAAATACCTTAACTATTTGCCATTAACCGTCTTATTAAAAATTTAATGTTATCACATAACTTCCCTTGTAAGCAGTGTCGAACACCCATTTAGTATTATATTGTATGACACACGTGTAATACAACCTGGAACGATTTTGATTGGTTGAGTTAAACCTGTAACTCTACGCAAGTTTATTAACTAAACTATTTTATTTATTACAAATTCACCCAGATCTGAGTCATAAACTTATTATTTGTGAAAGCTAATAAAAATAATGCACGTTATACAAAATTTGTTGTTGGTTTGTTAAAAAGTTGGCGTTAACTGCTATTTTGTAAAGAGATAAAACACTAACTCTTGTATACGCAACGTTACGACGTCACATATTTTATGACGTTTTGGCGCTAACATGTGTCTGACGTCGTGGCGGTTCTATGTCCATCTGAATTAATTTTTACTAATTTGATTGCAATGTTATGTGATAAAAAGGATCTTAAAATCGTTCCCATTCCATATAAGATTTATGAAACTCGCCAAAAGACTCGTTAAAATTAAAATAATTCATAACTCGTTTCATAAATCTTATATGAAATGGGAACGATTTTAAGATCCTCTATATACACTATTCACCACTTGTGTCATTTTCATCTTAAAACGTTATACTATGCAACATTTCTGATAATGTTCTGAGAAAATTCCTTTGAATCTTCAGTTCAAAACAGTAGTAATTCAATACCGTACCATTAATGTTGGTAATAAACACCTGAAAACGCGATAAGACAATTTATTAAGAAATTCTAGTTTTTTATTTGCTGCAAATGCTGTAAAAAGCATTAAATAAAACTGAAATGGTATTAAAAGACACAAAAGCCTAACGATAATTAGTGAGGTTGGTTGAAAACAGACGTTCTTACTTTGAAAAAACCTTTTAGATCAAATTAAGTCAAATTAAAATATTGATTTTTTTATTCTCCATAGAATATGTCTAACAGTCTATCTCTATCGAATATTTCAAAAGAGTTGCTTAAAGGTGACAGGGGAAAGACGTAAACAACGTTAACACTGATTTATATAAGCATGTGTATATATCTTTTTGCCCTGAATATAACGTGATTGCAAGTTGGTACCGTTTTTTATCGGCAGGTAACATGCCAACTTTTTTTAGACTCATACTTCTCCAAGATTAATATTTTGTCCATGACCTATTTAGTATTAATATATACAAGATATTGATCGAATAATGTGATTAATACAAGCCTCTGCCAAATCACTTGCTTTGTGGCTTTCTAGGAATTTATCACTTATGTGTTATACTTATATTGCTTAATAAATGTTTTCATCATGCTTGTTAAAAAATATAACATTTCAGGAGTATCTTCTTTATGTACACTGTCCCGTTATTATTAGGATGACAATATGGTAAGAGTGAGCATTTATGCATACTAGAACCTGATGTAAACCCTCAGCGGCCTCTTTTGCCACTGACCCTTCCAATGCAGTAGACCTATTGTCAACCCTTTTATGTTTGTGGTGTCATATATTGCCCTGTATCTATCTTTGAAATATTGATTGTTCATGTGCGTGTTTTTGGTTTACTGTGGTCCTTGAATGCTTCATCTCCTACTCGACTTTTATATCTTCTTCATGTTATGAATAAATAACTTCAAATGTATTAATATACATACTAAAAAAAAGATCCGTTGAAGCAGCAAACACAAACAAGAGAAATGTAGCAGATTCTGCTTTGTTGAGTCTGTTCATGAGAGGTAATATGAGATGGAGCACATCTCACACCCACTAGCACCGGCTTAAAGTAATTCTACTTTAAAGCCACAAAGATTGGTCTTGATGATACTACTACGTAACTAAGTACTAATATCACGTGACAATAAGTCTTGGTGATCAATTATCGATGCCACTTGATGTATGACCGGAAATAGTCTTTGAATTATTCCTTACCTTCTATCATTTTAAGATTGCATTTACAGAATTATTTCTTAAAACTAGTTTAAACATTTCTGAGAATTTTTATTTTTTTATTTTATTATTATTATTTTTTTGTTGTTGTGATATTTAGGTTTTGTTTGTACGCCATGTATGTCTGTAGTTCGAACTTGTAGGATACATTGTTATTTATAGATATATCACCTATCATTGACAAAAACCATGCTGCAAGCCAAACACATTAATTGCATTCGAAATCAATGGAAACATCACAATAACGCCAACTTGCCAAGACATTGAAGATAAGAAATATAAGGAAATCGTCCTAAGCCATTATTGTCAGGTCTGATATTACGTGTTTATAACGTAAGGGCGATACTTTATCATGCTTTTGGTTTTCTGGTTTGTAGTATGTTTGATTTTCTTCACTCTGTATCGTAACGGGACGTTATTTCTATCTGAAACAGATTAAGTTTCTACCAAAAAAAGGAACTCTATTCTATTTATCTGGTTCATGTTGATGATCTCGCTAAAATTGTTGAAGACTCGTGATCAACAACGTTTCAAATCTTCGGGTTTTAGGTTACTATTATGTTCTCTTTGATTTTGCGATGACCGGACCTGAACTCTATGACGATGTCTTACTGAACTATATAAGAACGGTAACGTTGAATGTTTTTCTTCAATATTATATTAATCGGGATCTTAATGGTTTATTATTGTGTTGCGCTGCCTTCTGCAAAGTAATTTTATTGTTACTTGTTTTGTGGCGTTCTATGCTTTTGATTGTTATAGTCATATATACATGATCATCGTTGTGTTACACTAATTTTGCTTAGTTTGTTAAGCCTTGTATTGATGTATTTATTTAAACTGACCTGTGTTATTGGAAAGGTAATATTGAGGTCTGTACAACATAGAATCTTGTTCAAACCCTTAGTGACGTTTTTGTCATTGACCGTTTCAAGGCGGTATATTGTCGATCATTTTATGTTTGTGATGTTACATCCTTATCTGTTATTTATCCTTGGATTTTTTTCTTCGTGTTTCTGTTTGACTGCGGTCTTTGAATGTTACATTTACTGGTCGACTTTTATATTTACTTGGTGTCAACTAATAAAAATAATTACACATTCTCTTTATGTATCACAATGTTTAAAGGGGCTGGTGCCGATCTGGAATAGAAATTGGTGAAAATACATCCCTAAAAATGTGCCATAGTTTCATATGCAATTGCATATTAATTTCGCTTGAATAATTATTTATGAAAATATCTGGACTGGAAAACACACAGGTATTGTTGTCGTAAACACATCCTATTCATATTGGGTTCACAGTGCTTGCAATTGTACACATTATTAAATTATAGTGTATTCATATCACAAAACAATAATGTATAATAACCTTAAAGCAGCATATGAATTAATATAAATGATGTTTGCACCCGAAACTAGCCGAGTTGTCTATATTTCAAGACCAAACTATTAAATGAACAATAATTAACAAATATAAATAAATAAGGATTAGTGCATATGTATATTAAACGTGCAAATGAAGCACAATATGATGGTTTGCAGTGTGGTGACGGTAAAACGTCTCCCCTTGCTTGCAATGATAACTGTTATTCATTCCGATATTTGGAGATCGCTGAGCCCGATATTTACAGATATCGGTGGTACATTCTCAAACACGATTGGTTTCTCACTTGAATAGGTGGTTCCACTACTCCAGCCTTTATAGGTTCTGAGTATTGTTTAATCACCCTTAGGATATGTTGCCTGCTTTTTATTTTATTCCTTTGACTGTTACCTGTGATACGCAGGCTTCGTAACCTCTGTTCCCAGCTAAATACCATTTTGTTTATTTCGCCCACTGTTTTCTCGTTTAGGGCAAAGCGTTTTGTTAGAAACTAGGACCATACGCCGCTGGCCATGGAACTGTGTGAAAACACCTCATTGAAGGTTCCACGTTCACAGTCATATGCATACCATCTTCGGGATGGCTCAAATGTCTGTACTGGTATTTTAAATATTGAGTTCTGCCCAAACGGGGCTAGAGGGCGTAAACGGTAGCTGGACTGTTCACTACTGTTCGTAACAGTCTCAATCAAACCGATTGAAATTTCTCCTTTCACACTTGTTTATTCGTATTTGGATTGACATCCATAATTCTTCCACATCGACTCCAGTTCCTTTACTATAGACGACCACTAAAATCGGGTATAGGAGAGCGTTACAATACCAGTTTTTTTTCCATCAACATATGTACCACAACGTGCGGATATTTAGCAATCTTGTTCAGAGTCTTACTATTAATAAACTCTCGGATGAGTTGATAAAGCTTTTGTATGAGACACAAGTGTTTCTGTGTTTATTACACTATGAATAAATGGTATGAACCGTCTGATATACTTGTATGATAATGTAAGCCCTTGTTTCTATATTATATAATACACGCATTCGTGGTACCATTGTACATATGGAAAAGAAAAACTACGTCGGTATGCAGTTTAACAGTACCTATTTGACTGTATAACAAAACAGTTTGTACATACTTAATGGAACAAACAGATACGGAAAAGTCGTTAAAACAAACTATTAGCCTGCATGCACAACTGTAACAGGAATCACAAATCACGCTTGTCCAATTTAATAGATTCGTGAACAGACATCTGACAATAACAAGTTGTTGAGTAAATGTCATCCTCGCATACATATTACTTTTATCTCCTGAATTTAGAGGACATTCTATTTAATATTGCTTAAATTTGACATTTGGATTAAAATCCTGACCAATGCCATGTTTTCCATTTTACGTGTATTATACACTTCTCAAAACTGCTAACTACACCGCTACGTTTTGGGTTATATATATCGATGGGTTGAATGTTTTTCAATAAAATAAAAAGGAAATACCAATTCAATCATTTTTACATCATTTCATTTTATATTTTTCATGGGCAATGCTAGAACTAAACCACAATAAGCAATTACAAACGACCCATGTAAACACTAAAGTCACACTTTTCATTTCTTGTTCATAAAAGTGTGACTTTAGTGTTTACATGGGTCGTTTGTAATTGCTTATTGTGGTTTAGTTCTAGCATTGCCCATGAAAAAAGTAAAATGAAATGATGTAAAAATGATTGAATTGGTATTTCCTTTTTATTTTATTGAAAAACATTCAACCCATCGATATATATAACCCAAAACGTGAGCGGTGTAGTTAGCAGTTTTGAGAAGTGTACGTGTATTAGAGCACTATTAAAACTCTAATTTTTGCTCCTATAGGTCTTTAGGGTTAAGGGTTTAAACTAGGGTTTAGGCGGCATACTGGACTTTAGTTACATATAGGTTTGGTGTTGTATGACCCTTACCGAATGAGCAACGTTTTTAGATCGCATACATTACGTGGTCCGAGTATTAATTTTCATAACACATCCAATCCCTTCTCCAAGAAGCGAAAACGGGGTTGGCTGGGGTATGAAATAAAACCTAATTTTCGGCTAAAAATGTTTGCATATTGTAAAATTAAAATATTTAATACTAGGTAATTTTAAACAGGTTATCGCATTGTTTCAG